>JAFMOD010000981.1:180004-194422 GCA_019802435.1 Corydoras maculifer
TTGATTTATAGTGTTTATATAGTGCAACAAATGCTGATCCTTACTAATAAAAAATAAATGAATAGCATTAATCTTTTTTTGAACCCAGGCAGTTATTTAACCTGTCGCATGGATTTGCGAGTCATGAGCCGGAGTCTGATTGACGTGTAACGTTAGCCGGCACCTTGACCATTTGGAGCTGACCCCCCTCTCCCTTTCACATAGCCTCATGACCGGACCAGGGGCCCGTTTCAGCCTCTCAACCCATCACACAGGGGGAAAGGAGCACAAGCCCTCTGTAATACACTTCAGGGGGGAAGAAAAGGTCCGTCTGAAAGCGGAGAGAAACCAAATCTGTGAATGTGTGAGTGCAGCTTTATCAAAGTGCATCCAGGTAGACAAGACAGAAACGCCATCCGTTCCCTTTACTCCCTGTGTGGGGTTTCTGCTCGGGTCCTGCACTTTACTGGTCAGTGCACAGACTCTCAAAACTGTCCCACCTGCAACATCACCTGGTGTCGACTAAGTAACACGCACACGCACACACACACACACACACACACACACACACACACACACAACGCAATAAAAACCTGCTTTTTACTAGCAGGGGTCTTTTAACCATCTGGACACCCCCACCCCCATTAGTAATTATTACAGCACAATTTGTATTTATGTTCAGAGATAGGATTTACTTTCTGAAATCAATATATAAGAAATAACAATTATTATTGTACACAAGATAAATGTATCAACTTCATTAATTTATTCACCCGGGCTGTTCTGATGTTACAGTGTATAATGTAAGGTTTGGTTTTTCATTAATACAATTACAGAAAATCGTTAAATAAAAAGAAATAAATAAAATATAAATACATGTAAATAAATTAAAAGGAAATCAGAAAAAAAATATATATATATGTATATATACAAACATATATATATATATATATATATATATATATATATATATATATATATATATATATATATGATATAATATTTTACTTCATTTTGTGAGCTTTAACAGTTTTAAACTTTAAAAATAATTATTAAAATATAAAATCAGGAATGAACCAGATGTATATTACAACAACTGGCACAAAACTACAACTAAATACAGAATAATTTACACTATATTTAAGTCCTACATAAGTCATTTTAAGGTTATATTGAAATAATTTTTATTTAAATTCATTATATATGTATTTAAATATATTGAATATATTTTTTGTTGCATCTGAGAAACCACGGTATTTCTAAGTAATTTATCTTTAAAATAAATTAATCAATTTAATTAAATAATTCATAGAAATAATAATATTAAAGGGTTTCTGTGCAAGCCAACTGGCCCCATGTTGTGGTTTTTATTAATTTAGTCATTTATTTTTTTATTGTACCAGATGCTTTGTTTAGATGCTTTACTTTAATTCCTTAAGCACGGTTCAGTAAAACATTTTAACGGATAAACTTCTTCTATAACTCTGCAATTACGAAACAGCAAAAACAGAATTGATAAGGAGCTTAATTAGATTTTTATAATTGAGCCCTTTTTAATTGCGTAACTAAAATTAGCAACTTACATTCATATGCTAAAGAACACCTTCACCTTTAATGTGATATGTAATTAGTACTTTTTAACAATCCTTGCCTTCCATTAACATAATTCTCTACTTAATTACCACAAGGTACTAATTCATTGCAGCAGTTCGAAGTAGGTTGTTATCACAGCAATCTCTAATATCGAGCACAGATTTAAATATCTATTTGTCTTTAAACATCAGGCCCACTCTTAAACCATGCAGATGAAGTAGCGAAACTCTTCAGCTCTCAGAGAGATGTATATGAATCACCAAGTGTTCGAAGCACTCGTCGATGTTTTTGGAAAAGCGAGTGGACTTCGTTCTGGCAGCCGGTATTTTAATATCCTTTTGGCACTTGGCATTATAGAGTGAAGTACGAGCACTTTGGAGAATGCATTTGAGAATTAACACATTAAAAGTGTGTTACCAACACACCCCGCAACAGCTCTTCTACTTGGAATGCAGAAATTGAGTCATCATAGTGGTGTTGATTATTTTAAACGGTGCCAACAGTGGAAAGAAATAAGCCAAATGAAAGGCTGATTACAGACGTCAATAACTACCAGAATATCTGGCCGGGCTTCTTTCTCTCTTAAGTGATGCTGCACTGCCACCTCCTGGTGTTCACACAAATCTGGGGACATGAACTTGAAATGTCCATAGACGAACAACACATCTGACACCTAATCACTGTGTTAAAGTGTTACACAAATTATACCCTACGTTTAACAACTAAATAACATGAAACAATTAAAAAAAAATACTTTCTCATACTTTTTACATAATTTCAGATCATTTTATATGGATCGCTGTATCGGGAAATGCTTTATTATTTCTGTTGCTTAGTTAAAAGTCTAATAGGTAATCAGGAATATTTTGATAAACCTCTTTAGATAAACTTATTTTATTTATATTTTCATAGATTTTTTTTCCTTGTCAGATGAAAGTCCATTATATAGACAAAAGCATCCGGACACGTCTACTAATAATTAAATTCAGGTGTTGCATTCAGTCCCGTTGCCATGAGTGTATAACATCATGTACTGAAGCATGAATTTTGGACAACTGTATGCTTACAGTTATGAGGGAACAGTTTGGGGAAGGCTGTTTTCTGTTCAGTGCCCCAGTGCAAGGTAAGGGCATAATGAGTTTGTGTGAAACTATTTTATCGGACTGGCCTGCAGCCGACCGAATTTCATTCATTCATTCATTCATTATCTCCCGCTTATCCTCTATTAGGGTCGCGGTGGGGTTCCCCATGCCCATCCAGGGGAGAACGTCTCGGGCGCTGGGCAGATAGACCCAGGACAGGGCGCCAATCCATCGCTGGGCACACACTCACTCACACAGACACACTCTATATGGGGACACACTCTATAAGCAATTTCATATAACATATAACAGAGAATTCAATTAACTTGTTCCATGTTTTTGGACTGTGGGAGGAAACAGGAGGAAACCCACGCAGACACGAAGAGAACATGGAAACTCCACCCAGATGGGGATTCGAACCGGGAATCCCTAGCGCTAAGAGGCGAACGTGCTAACCACTAAGCCACCGTGCCGCGTCCCCGACCGAATTTCATTTATCATAATTTCAAATATTTTATAACAGACTTTAGGAGCCAGACCCAGAACATCAGTGACATCACACTGTGACATCACAATTTCTGGGTAATGATCCCCCTTTTCACACTGCAGAAAGACTGTAAGCAAAAAGAACAAAAGCGTGCGACAACTTAATATGGGATGTAATGAGCACCTGCAGGTGTGTGGATGTATTTTTTTTATAAGATATTTAACATTTTGGGTTTTTGTTCAGATTCCTTGTCACCTTTAAAAGTGACATTGCAGCTTTTAAGTTTAGGCCACTACATTAAACTTTTTTTCTGATTAAATAAAGCTAAAAAACAAATATTCAAAGCAAAAAGAAAGTTTATTAACATAGCTCTAAATAAGAAAATTAATTATATATTATACAATATTGAAAAATCAAACCAAAGATCCAAAAAATATCTAAATGGGGTTTTTTTGGCAGAAATTTACATTCTGTTATGTATTCAATTAAATAAATTAAATATTCATGTGTTATTATAGATAACTGGTACAACAACGAGAAGGAAACATGTCTGATGATGGTTAGTCAGTCACATTAATCCGGCATTGTTCTGGCAGATTAGAAAACACATTGGATACTTTCATTTTAATTTAAAAAATGAAAGACCATCTGTTTATATTTGCTACACATTTTGTACAGTCCGAATTGTGAATTTCATTTTTTTACATAAGGATCAGTTGCCAGATAAAATATATATTGATATATTAATATATAATATATTAATATATACATCGATTCATGTTTAGTTCTGTGACTTCGGTCAGTTTCTAACAATGTTCGGAGCTACTTTGCTTTATCCCATCGTTACAGTTAATTGACAAGTAACCGAGACTGTGAAACGACGGTGGCGGAAACAGTGTGCACTCGGACTTACACAAGCAAACACACACACACACACACACACACACACACACACACAAACACACACACACACACACACACAGCCCGAAGCATTTGTTCCTCCGTTCCTCTTTTTTTCCTTGGACGGGTGTATTTTATCTAAATGCAAAGCAGGTGAGGGCTGCTCCAGTTTCCTGTAGCAGCAGCTTTCTCAACTGGGCTCTCCCACTGATAAGAGCCCTACTTTACCCCACATGAAAGAGCCAGGTATCATTTTCTTACCTCCTCCTTCCAATAAAGCCCCCTCAGCCAGAACACACACACACACACACACACACACACACACACACACACACACACACACACACACACGAGCGCCGATCCTATTCCCCCTGCACAATACCTGCTCTATTTGCTCCCAATTCAGGGCCAAATTGCAGCTAAAGTTACAGCAAATTTGTTTGGAGGAAGAGTTGGTGAGGTTTGGCTGCTCTGGGGAGCACACTGAGGATCAAGGCGGGTAGAGCTGGCATGAACTGGACTCTCTAAACCTGACACCGCCGCTCTTGACAATGGCCCACTTTCACAGGACACACAGGGGTAGCAGCGTGCTCGGCTTACAGGTGTTCAAAAAGAGGGTGGGAGGGGGTTAGAGTGTGCGCGTACACACAAAGTTCAGCTTTGTAATTGCTGTAGGTAGTGTGGTCATGAATGAATGGCACTTCACGAGTGTGTGTGTGTGTGTGTGCGTTTGTTCATCCATACATGAGGGCACTTGAAATACAACAATAGCCTCAATGGTTTCAGACACAATACTGTAAACATTCCCGAATCCTTAACTTTGGGACCAAACTCATAATAATAACAGCAACACAACTCCAAAACAAACCCACCGCAAAGGTACAAGAACAGCAAATCACAACACTTGCTTTAGGTGCCATTTTTGTAACATTAATAGAATCATTGCTTTTATTGTGGCTATTTTTGTAAGCGTCGTTGGGCAAAAGCAGTCTGGAGTGTACTTACTATATCAATTTTTAAAGTACAGCTTTTCGTGCATGTGTACTTATTGTGTAATTAATAAATGTGATATTCGAGTAAATATAGGAATTATTTGGCCAGTGTATCAGTTACAATGCTTTATGAATAAACTATATGGACAATAGTTTTGGGATGAAAGCCCTTTCAATGACAACATTAGATTTAAAATCTAAGATTAAATCTTTTGGGCGGCACGGTGGATTAGTGGTTAGCATGTTCTCCTCTCAGCGCTAGGGATTCCCGATTCGAATCCCAATCTGGGTGGAGTTTCCATGTTCTCCCCGTGTCCGCATGGGTTTTCTCCGGTTTCCTCCCACAGTCCAAAAACATGGATCAAGTCAATTGAATTCTCCAAATTGCCCCATATAAAGTGTGTCTGTGTGAGTGAGTGTGTGCCCAGTGATGTATTGGCGCCCTGTCCTGGGTGTATCTGCCCAGCGCCCGAAACGTTCTCCCCTGGATGGGCAATGGGGAACCCCCCACGACCCTAATAGAGGATAAAGCAGAAGATAATGAATGGATGGATGGATGGATAAATGTATTTAATATCTCTTTGCAAACCTAACAGCTTCCACACTTCTGAGAAATCCTTCTACAAAATAAAAAAAAATGTTGTCCACTCGTCCAGAAGGACATCTGTAACATTAGACACCTATGTGGGTCAAACTCCCACACTAACCCAACCAATCAAAATGAATTACAATTAGCCTTCCTTCAAACTTTAACCATGCTTGGTGCTGGGCTTTATGCTCGTTTGGTAATATCACTAAATAAATAGGTAAGCGTGTCCCAATACTTTTGTCCGTATAGCACATTTGGAAGCCAGAGAAGTTTACGTCCCCAGAATTTTACCCATAACCTTAATAAAACTGCAAATCTAAGTTAAAATGACCAGACTTACAGCTAGAAGACTTGTGTGCAGTGTATTAATGATGCTTTATTTAAGCTTGCACTAATTAGGCTGCACAGAGCTCCGAAAATAGAACACAAGGTGCTAATTAAAGAGACAAATACGTTAATGATGGCTACAGCAACGCTGAGGATCGGAACATGAGACGGTTGCTCGATGTATACTGTAATGCAAAGTCAGGTGATCGGTGTGAGATATGCATTAGCTTAGAAGTGAAAGCGCAAATTGCCGTTTCTTCAACTCATACTGTATAAGTGCATGTCACTGAAATGTTGTCTTTAAATAAAATACTGATTAAAGCATCAACTAGGATATGAAAAAATATAAATTAATTAGTTTATGAGCACCATGTAAATATTCATCCATCCATTATTAATTATTATTATTTATATTATTAATCAATTATATTTTGCATAGGACTACAGGAGGGGGTGAGGCATCCAGGGGAGGATATTTCAGTTGCTGGGCAGGACAGGGCGCCAAACTATTGCGGGGCACACCATATAATATATGATTATATATACTGTATATATATATATATATATATATATATATATTAGATATGCCAGCCCATTTGTATCTTATTTGTTAAAATGCAGTATAAATGTAAATTATGTAATTAATTGTGTTTAATCTAATTTAAGAACTTTATTTTACTTTATACCTTATTTATTTATGTATAAGACCTTTTACATTACACTATAAATTTTACTGAACCTGAAATGATATTTTAAGGCTGACCGCCTGAACTTAACTGAACAATAAGGAGAGATCCACTATGAGTGGTCTCCAATTCAACTCTTTAATCTCTAACTAATAACTTTGCAAAAGGGATCATTTATGCTTTGGATCGATATAGACATACAGATAGATATACAATAATAAATAGACAGACAGACAAAGAGTCAGATAGATAGAAAGGCCACAAAATAGATCGATAGGTTAAATTATTTATCTGAGAGGAAATTTAGCAGCCAGTTGCAAAGCACAATAATAACACAATAATAAAAATATTCAATGCAATTCAGGCTATTAAAGATGGAGTGCATTTCAGTAATATAACAATTAAGATTGAATAATGTGTAATAGGCACGGTGGTTTAGTGGTTAGCACGTTCTCCTCTCAGCACTAGGGATTACCGGTTTAAATCCCCATCTGAGTGGAGTTTCAATGTTCTCCTTGTGTCCGCGTGGGTTTCCTCCGGGTTCTCCGGTTTCCTTCCACAGTCTAAAAACATGGATCAAGTCAATTGAGTTTTCCAAATTGCCCCATATAGAGAGTGTGTCTGTGTGAGTGAGTATGTGCCCAGCGATAGATTGGCGCCCTGTCCTGGGTGTATCTGCCCAGCGCCCGAAACGTTCTCCCCTGGATGGGCATGGGGAACCCCCCCCCACGACCCTAATAGAGGATAAAGCGGAAGATAATGAATGAATGGATAATGTATAATGTGCAATACTGAGCAGTCATGTGTATATACGTATGTAAAGTGTCAGCAGAGTCAAAAGTAAAGTGTCCTGCAGTGCAGATGATCTAGTGAAGTTTCCTTTATTTCTTTAATGAAGGAAACAGTTATTTTAATGTAGATAATGTATCAGAATGTGCTTTGGTCCTCATAAATCTCTTTTATTAGATTCAGCCAAAGTTTCTCTGCGTCTGTCCTTTTTTTAAAAGATGTGATTGAGGTCATGAAGATGGAAAAAATCAATTTGCTATGCATTACGAAAGGTGTATTTCTACACTGACTGAAAGTCCAAAAACAGATGGTATGCCTCTGTGTATTCGGTTTGACTTGGACACTTTTTTTTAATAAAAAGTTTTTCCAGGGCCTATTTTTTTTAATATCATCTCTGCCTAAGATGCCGTATCCATACGCCATGGCTTTTTGGCTAAATATCAACTAAAAATCACACAAGAAAGGCAGGACTGACCTCACGGTTTTAGTCAACTCTTGACATTTCCTTCGCTGGCATTTTCATTCATGTTTTTTTACCCTACACCCAAAAAGCGCAGCCAAAAATGGTAAACTCAAATGTTAACAGATCGATGCAGACAGCCCCTTCTAAACTGTAGCGAAATTAAAATGTGTCAAGCAGCAAATGTTAACAGTCGACATGGCACCGCTTAAAGACATGCTAACGCCAGGACAGACAGATCCCGCCATGTATTATGCAGCACCACAGAGCGGGATTTGCACGACTGCCCTGTTAGCATTCAGTCACACAGTGAGCTTAGAAGAGGCTGTCCTTTAAATGATTGCTCGGCTGTCCAATTACACTTCCTCTGCACTTCAATGAGTGACACCGACTATGAATTCAGGTTTTTCAGACGTTCTGGGGACAGGGGGAATGTGGGGGAATGCGGAAATGGGAGGTGATGGCTTTCCACAACATTGTAGAGTGTGAGAGGAAACAATGCCTAGTTATTATTCCTCAAGAACATTTGGGAGATCAGACTCTGTCTGTTGGACATGAAGGTCCGGCTATCTTGTCCTGCTGTACTATTTACATGATAGAATCTAAGCTAATGACCTTGCAAAGAGGACAAACGGCAGCCCAGCGAAGCTTAAACCTCTTATACAGAGCCCTTATAAAACCTGTAATAAAGGGAATGCATGTGACTCCTCAGCGGTTGGAAAGTGGTAGGTGAATGCAGTGGACGTCCTGCAGGAACACAATATGTATGCAAACTGTGTGATCGACAATACACACCGATTCATAATTTGGAGCTGCAAGTTTTGGGGTGCACCTCTTAATCATTATATATATTATCCATCCATTATCTTAAGCTTTATCCTCTAGTAGGGTTGCAGAGGGTTCCCCATGCCCATCCAGGGGAGAATGTTTCGGCCGCTGGACAGATACACCCAGGACAGGGCGCCAATCTATTGCTGGGCACACACTCACTCACACAGACACACTCTATATGGGGCAATTTGGAGAATTCAATTGACTTGATCCATGTTTTTGGACTGTGGGAGGAAACCGGAGAACCCGGAGGAAACCCATGTGGACACGGGGAGAACATGGAAACTCCACCCAGATTGGGATTCGAACCGGTAATCCCTATTGCTGGAAGGAGAACATGCCAACCACTAAACCACCGTGCCGCCCTATATATATTATATATAAAAATAAGCGGACAGCATGGTGACTTACTGATTAGCATGTTCGCCTCTCAGCACTAGGGATTCCCGGTTCGAATCCTATCTGGGTGGAGTTTCCATGTTCTTCCCATGTTTGCGTGGGTTTCCTCCGGGTTCTCCGGTTTCCTCCCACAGTCCAAAAACATGGATCAAATCAATTCTCCAAATTGCCCCATATAGAGTGTGTCTGTGTGAGTGAGTGTGTGCCCAGCGATGGGTTGGCGCCCTGTCCTGGGTGTATCTGCCCAGCGCCCGAGACGTTCTCCCCTGGATGGGCATAGGGAACCCCCCCGCGACCCTAATAGAGGATAAAGCGGAAGATAATGAATGAATAAAAATAAGCATTATCCATTTCAAACATGGATGCCCGTCCAACATCGATGCATCACAGGATGGTTAGGAAAACATCTTACAGACACACTCCACAATCTTGTAGAAAGCCTTTCTACAACAGTGGAAGCTGTAGAGTGTGATGTAATAAAAGTTGCTGAGAGTATTTTGTGTACATGTCCCTATACTTTTGTCCATAGCGTATCATTTTGCCAAAACTAACAGACTGAAAGAACATTTTCAGCGGTTTTTCCATTTGTCCGGCTCTTTATATGTTGTGTGTGGAGTATCCATTACAGCTGTATCCAACTCTTCTGGACATTTCATCGGCCAGATACAATAATGCTGATCCACAGAGTCTCATAGCGAATGGATTCTGGATGAATCTCAGCAGGTCTGTCCTCACAAGTCTTTCACTAGCGCTCCAATCAGGATCTTTAATGTACCCATCAGCATGTCTTTGAAATGTGGAAGGAAAGTGGAGTAAGTGAAAACAATCTCAGGCACAGGGAGGACATGTCGGCACAAAATAGATCAGAAATCGAACCCGGGACCTCACTGAGGCGGTCGCACCAACCGCTGTGCCACTCTTTATATATGTTAGCGCACACATTGTGCTTTTTGACATTTCAGCCAATATAGATATTAGCAAATAAGTATGAACCCCAGGCTATTTTTTCTGTCTGATACAGCAGATCACTCAGACCATATAAGTCGATCGCTGAGTTAGGATGTCTTTAATGCAGAGGTCTGTGTCTGTAACATTTCTGATGAGTCTTTTGGTGGCAAAAACAAGCTGTTTATTTGGACACGTCTGGTTGCCCCCCCCCCATGGTGGCTTAGTGTTTAGCATGTTCTCCTCTCAGCGCTAGGGATTCCCAGTTCGAATCCCAATCTGGGTGGAGTTTCCATGTTCTCCCCCTGTGTCCGCGTGGGTTTCCCCAGGGTTCCCCAGTTTCCTCCCACAGTCCAAAAACATAGATCAAGGTCTCCAGATTAAGTTCTCCAAATTGCCCCATATAAAGTGTGTCTGTGTGAGTGAGTGTGTGTCCAGCGATAGATTGGCGTCCTGTTCTGGGTGTATCTGCCCAGCGCCCGAAACATTCTCCCCTGGATGGGCATGGGGAACCCCCCGAGACCGTAATAAAGGATAAAGCGGAAGATAATGAATGAATGCCCCCACCCCACCCACACCCCCAAATGACATTGTCTGGTGTTTATTGTGTGCTTTTTTGTTTTTGTAAACAATACAGAATTTATTTTCAGTGTTTTGTTCCAGGTAAAATTTTAATAATAAAGAATTAAACCTTTGAATCTATTATAGTGTGTTTGTAAACATTTTATCAAAGCAATATGGCACTCGATGTTGTGTATTATTGTGAATAAATCACAGGAAAGAGGACTAACATTAATAAATGAATGAATTTAAGTTTAAATGCATTAAACGATGCACTTTTTAAGACAAGTCAGTACCACATGACCTGTTACAGTAAGAATCCATGGGTGTGTGTATGTGTGTGTGTGTGTGTGTGGGGGGGGTATAGCTTACAATGAAGGCACAGATGCTCCTCTGAGGTGACTCCCACTCGAAGCAGCTGTTAATGTAGCAGCCTGTGTTAATAAGAAACATGATGCAGCGCCTCACTCTGTTGAAGTTCTGAAGTAGCAACTGAGGAAGAAACACACATTCGAGTCAGGTAATATATCAACAAACTTTGCAACAGTAACAAAATCTGAAGTACAGACAAAACTTTGTCATGACTTCCAATCACGACGTATATAAATCCAGACCTGGACAAATTCATTGTACTCTACAGCAGCAAGACATCTTATGTGACACAATTATTATTATTATTATTAAATATTCTTTGGCGCCCTGTTCTGGGTGTATCTGCCCAGCGCCCGAGATGTTCTCCCCTGGATGGGCATGGGGAACCCCACCTCGACCCTAATAGAGGATAAAGCGGGTGATAATAAATGAATGAAAACATTCTATAATAGTGCACAGTCAGATGATAGCATCATTGCATTAAATAATAATAATAATAATAATAATAATCATGATAATAATAATCATAATCATCATCATCCTGTAAGCATAGAGGAAGGATAAGAGAATAAATAACATAAATTGTGCAGCAACAACTGCAGAACTGACAATAAACAATAAGCCACCCAAATTATACCTGTTCTGTGTTGGTCCCGACCAATTTCAAAACAAAGAACACAGATCGAGTACATGCTGTAATTATACAACTACAAAGTCCATCTATATGATAAGTGGAGGTAATGGACAATTGAGTAAGAAGGGGGTGTGTCTAAAGTTTTGACTGGTACTGTGGTACTGGTATTGTTGTTGTTTTTATATCATATATATATATAAGTAATATCCCCATTATCTTCCTCTTTATCCTCTATTACAGTCGCGGGGGGGTTCCCTTACCCATCCAGGGGAGAATGTTTCGGGCGCTGGGCAGATACACCCAGGACAGGGCGCCAATCTATCACTGGGCACTCACTCTCTCACACAGAGGTACTCTATATGGGGCAATTTGGAGAACTCAATTGACTTGATCCATATTTTTGGGCTGTGGGAGATCATGGAAACTCCACCCAGATGGGGATTAGAACCGGGATTCCCTAGCACTGAGAGGAGAACATGCTAACCACTAAGCCCCCGTGCCGTCTATTTTTTATATATATATATATATATATATATATATATATATATATATATATATATATATATATATATATATATATAGACACACAAATTTTTTTCATTTTTTTTTCCTAGTGTAGTGAGTGTCATTTAGTCTCTTTGCCTCTGTCAACACTGTGGATTTTCCCATAGAATGATTATCTTAAATACTAAAAGCTAAAGTTATATATTATATTAGGTATTTTTTACCACTAGTTTTTATATTTTAACTTGCCGCTGCCAAGAACTAAACTTCTATCAAAGGATGGAACAAGTTAATGCACTCATTATGGCACATAAAGTGTTGAGCTGAGTGAATTTTGGCAAGTGCACACCGTGTCAGTGCATCTGGCATGCAAAATGTGGTAAATAAACTGAAACAACGAGCCATGCTTCTGCAGTCCCAAGAGAGCTTTGGCAAATAGTCAGAGACTGAAAAAGCACTATTGTCCCATGGTATAGTCATCTAGGGATAACAGCAGAATGCTGCACCGAGCCTTCGAGGCATTTCAATCACATAGAAAAAACAGCCAGAGGCAGGCGGCAGCTCATATCATCTGATATAACCTCACAATGCATGAAAGAGGAACACAACGACCTGGTTTGTCCTCTTGAAGAAGTTACAATCGTTCTAATGTGCAAATGATTGATGTTTTCTGCTCGGAGATGAAACCCACAGTCTCATAATGACTGCAAGGCTTTGATCAGAGTAAATATGTGCATTACTTTTCCATGAGACTCAGTTGCTACCCTTTAACCAGCGGAGTTCACATGCATAAATAAAAGGTGAAATGAGGTGAAGACTACAGAGAAGCACATGAAATTTGACATAATGACTAAGAAAAAAAGAACAAAGGATCTCATGATGGACGGTACGAATTACGACTCCAACAACCAACAAGTCACCATCCCTTTCCTATAGGGTCATTTTAAAAATGTCTGGATGCTGATTAAAAGTTTTGATTATTGTATTATTGTATATATTTAAATTATATAATTTTTTTATACGGTTATTTGTAGCACATAGCCTCAGGATTACAGATCTATTCCACATTCCCAAACTCTCTCTGTGGACTTGGCATAAAGGTCTATGTTTTCCGAAAACATGTCGGTTGGAGGATTGGCTACTCTAAGACACCCCTAGGTGTGAATGAATATGTGACTCCCTGCAAATGACCAGCACCCACTTTACACACATTTTCAAATATAGTTTTTGGATCCTGATCCTGATAAAGACTGTAGAGGTTAACACTGTCATCCTTAGGTCACTTGTGGTTAAAGAACCAGCTTTGTGACCTGAAGGTCCCCGGTTCGATTCCCAGTCCCACCAAGTACTCTGAAGTGACTGAAGTGCCCTTGGGCAAGGCACCTAAACCTAGTTGCTCCCTTGGTGCCTTAAAGAGGTCTGCCCACCACTCCGGGCATGTGTCCTCACTTTACTCAGTGAATATATATATATATATATATATATATATATATATATATATATATATATATATATATATATTCATTCATTCATTATCTCCCGCTTTATCCTCTATTAGGGTCACGGTGGGGTTCCCCATGCCCATCCAGGGAAGAACGTCTCGGGCGCTGGGCAGATACACCCAGGACAGGGCGCCAATCCATCGCTGGGCACACACTCACTCACACAAACACACACTCTATATGGGGCAATTTTGAGAATTCAATTGACTTGATTCATGTTTTTGGACTGTGGGAGGAAACCGGAGAACCTGGAGGAAATCTACCCAGACACGGGGAGAACATGGAAACTCCACCCAAATGGGGATTCGAACCGGGAATCCCTAGCGCTGAGAGGAGAACATGCCAACCACTAAGCCACTGTGCCGCCCATATATATATATATATATATATATATATATATATATATATATATATATATATATATATATATATATATAATATTATATATAATATTATATATATTCATTCATTCATTCATTATCTCCCGCTTATCCTCTATTAGGGTCGCGGTGGGGTTCCCCATGCCCATCCAGGGGAGAACGTCTCAGGCGCTGGGCAGATAGACCCAGGACAGGGCGCCAATCCATCGCTGGGCACACACTCACACACACACACTCTATAGGGGGCAATTTTGAGAATTCAATTAACTTGTTCCATGTTTTTGGACTGTGGGAGGAAACCGGAGAACCCGGAGGAAACCCACGCAGACACGGGGAGAACATGGAAACTCCACCCAGATGGGGATTCGAACCGGGAATCCCTAGCGCTGAGAGGCGAACGTGCTAA
>JAFMOD010000981.1:196874-255569 GCA_019802435.1 Corydoras maculifer
GTTTAAAGCATCAAGTAATGTAATTTGCACGTATCAAACCCTCAAAGCCAAGTTATGGATAAGCTAGTGTGCAGATAATAATTGGATCACAAATAATAAAATCCTATAACTTATAGATTTTTGAATATGGGCCTTCTTTTATTTAAATTACATTTTTAACGCGGACCTTAAAAATGTATACAAAGTATTGTCACCAACTGTACACTTATCAATGCGACTTAAAGTTTCATGGGTTTGGATTTTAAACAATAATACCACACATATATATATATATATATATATATATATATATATATATATATATATATATATATATATATATATATATATATATATATATATATATAATATAATATAATATAATATAATATAATATAATATAATATAATATAATATATTCATTCATTCATTATCTCCCGCTTATCCTCTATTAGGGTCGCGGTGGGGTTCCCCATGCCCATCCAGGGGAGAACGTCTCGGGCGCTGGGCAGATAGACCCAGGACAGGGCGCCAATCCATCGCTGGGCACACACTCACACACACACACTCTATAGGGGGCAATTTTGAGAATTCAATTAACTTGTTCCATGTTTTTGGACTGTGGGAGGAAACCGGAGAACCCGGAGGAAACCCACGCAGACACGGGGAGAACATGGAAACTCCACCCAGATGGGGATTCGAACCGGGAATCCCTAGCGCTGAGAGGCGAACGTGCTAACCACTAAGCCACCGTGCCGCCTATTATATATATATAATATAAATATAAATAAATTAAAAGGAAATCATGGCATGGATGGCTTAAATGTGGAGGCCTCATTCCTCTGTGTAAGCACTGTAGGCAAATTATTAAAAAGTAAATGAACAGAAATTAAAAGCTACATTTGCTTTAATAAAATCAGAATTACAGCGATGGATTGGCGCCCTGTCCTGGGTCTATCTGCCCAGCGCCCGAGATGTTCTCCCCTGGATGGGCATGGGGAACCCCACCGCGACCCTAATAGAGGATAAAGTGGAAGATAATGAATGAATGAATGAAAATCAGAATTAAAAAAAAAAAGCTTTTGACAGGGATCATTATTGTCATTGGAATTAATAGACGCCTGTCTGTCACTTTGTTTCTCTGCTTTTGTGGAAAGTTTTGCTATCAAACCTTTAATGTCTTTGTTTTCATTGCATTCACATTCAGACATCAAAAGATGTAAAATGCATTAAAACTACTGACTTTGCACTTTTTGAAACGGTTCACGATGTGCTTTGTGCATGTGCGTCAGGGACGAGTCCGATCTGGGCCAGCCCCTCTGATTCAGCCCTTTGTTCGAGGGGGACACATTGAGCGGGCCGACAATGCAGTGCATTGCTGTGGTGCCACCGAGAGCCCGAAAGGATGGCCAATCTACTTATGCACTCGCACAACTGACAGCATGACATTTCTATTCAGCCACCCTAGAGGAGAGCGGAGGGACGGGCCGAGGGAGAAAGTGACACGGTTGTCTGCAGCGTGTCAGATGTTTCTGATGGACTTTTCGGTACCTGTTTGGAAACTCGAGGCTCCTCTTCGATGTATTTCTGCTCGATAGGGATCAGCGTCCTGAGTCCCGCTTTCACCTGCACACAGAGTTCAAGTTAGCCTCGAAAGACAAAGCCGGTGCATTAATGCTAAAGAGCGGTGGGACCTGATGCCAGGCCTTCCTCCATTTTGCATGCCACACAGCCACCTAAAATGGCGGCGCACGCGGCGGCGCAAACAAAAGCGAAAGGCAGCCTCGTGTAATTAAAGAGGAAAATAAGGATGAAGAGGACAGCCAGTGTTTAAGCAACAGTAAAAAGAGGAAGGGGAGGAGGGGAAAGACAAAAAAAACGAGAGAGACTTACAGCGTTATAAATCACGTCTATTTCGAGAAAGATGACCCCTTTTGTTGGCCCTGTCAGCTTCTTGCTTTTCAAGGCGTAAGCTTTCCGTTCTCCGTTTTGGATCTGTGGGAGAGGGACATGACAGCCGTCTGTCTGGCAATACCCTGCTGAATACACTCGCCGAGCCACCTTTGACCCCCAGCTGCTGCATCTGACAGGGAGCCCAAAACAACTGTGGCGGCTATGACAAGTACCTGTTCATTACGCACCGACCACTGTCAGCCGCAAATTAACTATCCTGGGGGGATCAGCCCGGGAGCACACATTACTGTTTTATCTTTCTTTTCGTTTTCATTAGTTTCACCCAGAATTTCCTCTCAAAGCTCCTCCAGGATCACACATCCTCACTCATACTGATCAACCCCATATTTTTACTCTCCAGCGACATGTTTGATGACAACAGCACAACAAAGAGACTCACGCTCAGGAGGGGAATGGCGACTTTGCCGAGGAAGTCGGCGCTCCGGTCTCGGTCCTCGTCGTAAACCGTGACCTCCAGGACCGAGTGGATGTCTTTCACATTGCTGATTAAAGGACAGAGCAATATTAAGTTTTATAATCGGTGCTGATGCTACTGCGGGAAAAAAAAGACATTTATTTAAAGCCTCCATTGTGAGAGTTTAAAAAAAGATGCGGCGTTTCTCCCTGTGAAATCTTTTCTATCTTTGAAAACTAGGCTAAAGAGTGGAGGGAAATGAGGTTATTCTTAAAGAGACGGGCACTCCAAGGAGAGGCTAGATTACCCAGCTTTCAGTGGGAATTCACAAATGAATTTCTAGCCCGGCAGATTGAAAGATTAGAAAAGTAAAAAAAAAAAAAAAAACACATAAATCGTGCAACTTCCAGACTCCGGACTAATAAGAGAAATTATGGATGGTGTATTAGCATATAATACATTAATTGGCCTTGCACAGAAAGTGTAATACCATCGACGGGTAAAGCCTCGTCCTCAGGGACAAAGAGAGTGTACTTATATACAACAACTCACATGTAGAGGTACAGGAATTAAACCGATTTAATATGATAATATCAGAATTTAGTGTTTCTGTATTTATTCTCATTTTATTAAAGACTGTTTAAAAATGTAACAATCATTTAAGATAATGTAGTTGGTGTTGAGAAGCAGTGGTATTTAAATATGAATGGGATATGAGAGAAATGTATTACAGTCCCAGCTCAGACAACAAATATACTCTGATTCTGATACACAGATCATGTAAGCAGCTAATTAGGGAATTATTTACTGTGTACATCAATGTTGCCCTTTTTTCTTTATGAATACTTTTTATATTGCTAAATAAATTGCGATTACAAAGATATTAAAATCACACATTTCACGCACATGTTTTATTTAAATGCATTGTTGAGCGTTGAAGACAATTTTATATTAAATTTGCAAAGTGAAAATTCTTTAAGACATTTTAAATGATTATGTAATTAATGTAAAGTGTTGCAGACAGATGGATTATTTTATAATAATTATCAAAAGAAGCGATACAGGACAAGTATGTAACCTTCACACAGCAATATACAACTAAAAATTATCATCACACTATATTAATGAATTATTAATGCATATTAATGCATTATATATATATATATATATATATATATATATATATATATATACATATATACAGTATATCGGGATATCAGTAAAATATATGATTTGAATATGATATGATTTAAAAAAAAAAAAAAAAAAAACTTACAATGTGAAGACTTTATTCCACTCAGGATTCAGGTTCTTATACACAGTGTGTGTCTGTAAACGGTCATTGCTGAGTTCCACCACACAAAAAGGGTCGCTTTTCCCTGTGAGGGTCAGCCAGAAAGAGACACACAAATGAATATAAGAGTCTTCATGAAAAAGTCTATGTAAAGTCCTCAGACTGTATGAAAACATAACGCATAGATAGAATTCCATAAAATACATAAGGTTTTTAACGTTTATTGATGACCAATAAAAGCATTTTAAGACAAAGAAATCTTGGTTTTATTTAGATCGCTTAGACAGACAGACAGACAGAGAGACAGATAGATGCATATTTGGATAGATATATACTCTAGATACAGACAGACAGACAGACAGACAGACAGACAGACAGACAGACAGACAGACAGACAGACAGACAGACAGACAGACAGACAGACAGACAGATAGATAGATAGATAGATAGATAGATAGATAGATACAGAAAGACAGATAGAAAGACAGATAGGTAGATAGTAGATAGATATTTGGATAGATATATGTATACTCTAGATACAGACAGACAGACAGACAGACAGACAAACAGACAGACAGACAGATAGATAGAGACAGACAGACAGACAGACAGACAGACAGATAGATAGATAGATAGATAGATAGATGGATGGATAGATAGTCCAAAACCATGGATTCAGGGGAATTAACTGCTCCAAATTGCCCCTATCTAAGTTGTGTGTGTCTGTGTGAGTGAGTGTGTGCCCAGCGATGGATTGGCATCCTGTCCGTGGTGTATCTGCTCAGTGACCGAAACATTCACAACATCCTAGATGGACATTGGGACCCCACCACCTCCTTTTTATTTATTGTATCAAAATTTACAAACATAACAGAACAATAGCGGGCTATAAAACAAAACCAATAAAAATATTAATTCAGCAATATTTTATTCTTGATGACCTCATTTATGTCAAAATAATTTGATATTTGATAAAAAACAGAGTTGGAAGGGTCCTATTAAGCATGTTTTTATAACACATACACAGACCATGCGCTCTGATATTTGATATTTCGATACATATAATTTTAAGCAGGTGAATCAGGGATTAGAGCTGATCCTTTGGAATTTGATAGAGAAGACATTTACGTTGAGGTGAAGAATAAATGTCACCGTGATTAATGGCTGTCACATGTTAGTTGCAGGAAGTCATTGATCAACTGCCAGCTAAGTTCATATTTGCGTGATATGATAAATATTGTTCAGTGTCTTTATTAAAAATCCTAATTCTACTTGAGTTTAAAGTATGTGTAATGCTGACACCAGATAGTAATAAATAAATGTTTATTAGATAATGAATGAAGGGCTTTAAAACGACGTATCTAACATAATCTTCACGTCTGAGAGCTTTATTCTGCGCCGATTGGAACAGAGCCGCCGTTATGTTAATGTTGAAATTAATGCAAATTGATAGGCGGGAAAATGCAGCGGATTCCGCGCGGTCCCCTCGGCGGCACACGGTGGTCTCAGGCATGAACTCTGACCTTGTTTGTGATGCGGCTGTCTGAGCGGGTTTCACGCTTTGCCTCGGATGAAACTTTGACTCCCCAGGTGTGGCGATAACGCGGCTTAATTTCAGCTAAACACAAACTGAAAATGAGTTTATACCCATTTTGGATGCAACTGAATGAGCTGAGTGCAAATTAGTAAACAAAAACGAGCATCTGTGTGAGTGGGGGATTCCTAACACCATAAATACTATGGACTTAACAGAAATGTTCATGTTTCATATGATTTGAAGAAAATAAACAGTTATTTATCATTATAGCTAGTTATTAAGTTATCATTATTATTAGGTTATCTATATTTTTGTTATATTTTTCTGCTGTACAGCAATTTTGGTCAGCTTCGGCTACTTTAGAACGTGCTTTATAAATAAATTGGATTGGATATAGCAAACAATGCCCTCTTTTACACTTTAATCTGCCTGTAGGATCACTTGTCTCTAACAGATCGTTCACAGATGCTTTAGTTCTGTATCATATTCAAACTCACTAAAGTTAATTACATTTAATCTAAATTAAAAAAATGTATGATTCACAATTATACATAATGTAAATATCACATTTCTAAAATCTTGCTTTAATAAATGTACAAAAAGTAACATACATATGATTTAAATAATGGAAAAGTTTGTCCATCACTCCATTGTCTATTTCCTCCACTTATCATATAGATGGACTTTGTAGTTTTATAATTCTAGACTGTAGCCCATCTGTGTTCTTTGTTGTTGTTAGTCCCCTGTTGGTGCTCTGTTCTCTGTTGGTCAGGAGCCTCACAGAACAGGTATCATTTGGGTGGTGGATTGTTTATTGTCAGTTCTGCAGTGACACTGATGTGGTGAGGGGGTTTTAGTGCAGCAGTGCTGCTGGAGTTTCATTCTCCACCTCAGTGACACTGCTGGGATAGGACTAATGCACCCACCAAATAACCCCTGCTCTGTGGTGGTACTATTGGGGTTCTGAGCATTAGAACAGAGTAAAGGGGACGTACACAGTATGTACTGTAGAACACACACAGATGGACTACAGTCTGGAATTGGAGAACTACAAAGTCCATCTTTACAGGACGTGGGTTTCCTCCGGGTTCTCCGGTTTCCGCCCACAGTCCAAAAACATGGATCAAGTCAATTGAGTTCTCCAAATTGCCCCATATAAAGTGTGTCTATGTGAGTGAGTGTGTACCCAGTGATAGATTGGCACCCTGTCCTGGGTGTATCTGCCCAGCGCCCAAGACGTTTTCCCCTGGATGGGCATGGGGAACCCCCCCCGCAACCGTAATAGAGGATAAAGCGGAAGATAATGGATGGATGGAAAAATATATATAATAAATGTAAAGCAAGTATTCATCAGTATTTAGAGAAAATTTTTCTAAAAGTCATTTTTAAATTTGTTCGGACATAAGAACTTCCCAATGTTCATCAAAAAACTTAAAGTATTATAAATACTTATAAATTATTTAATTATAAATAATTATTTTTAATGGGCGCCAGAATGAAACCTTGTATGGAATTCTTAGTTTATTGAGGAACCTCTGAGGAGTTCTTACTGTGAGACAATGCTGTAAAGATGGACTATTTAATACAAAAAAAAATCTCAAATATGTCATTTAGCCAGAGATGTTCCAACCTCCCCACAGGAGGAGAAGAAATGCAGACTGAGGGTAATTGAGCCCCTTCTCCCTAAACACTGTTAGTTTTACACACTTTTCTTTTTATCCTGTAAGCATGGAGTGGGAGCACTCCAGATAAATGGTTCAATTAATTACTCAGAGGAACAGACAGAGAGCGAGAAGGTCACCAGACTGTTGTATACTTGAGTGTAAGTGAGGGCTAAACAGGGCATGAGAATAGATTAAGATCCTCTTTCTCTGTTCCCTTCAAATATTTTTTCTCTCATTCTTACCTCTCTGTCTATACTGAGCTCTCTATTAGAAACGGCACTGTTCCGTGGCCCGTAACCCTGTGGCAAGGCTGATTGAGACAGTGGGGCCCTGAAAGGGCTTAGCCTTTTCTCGGGGTTTGGCGGGAAAGCAGTGTGAAATCAGAGCTCGACAGGCGACACTGGTTTCCTTGGGAACTCTGGACTGACTGTGAGGTCGATGTAACAGACCAGACCTCCGAATCGCTGAGCTGTCACCAGAAAAAACCGAGTTGGAAGGATCCTATTAAGCATGTCTTAATTAACACGTACACAGACCATGCGCTCTGATCTGTCCTGTTATGGAGGACATATTTAAGAGACGATATTCCATGTGGATGGGCGGCACGGTGGCTTCTCAGCGCTAGGAATTCCCGGTTCGAATCCCAATCTGGGTGGAGTTTCCATGTTCTCCCCGAGTCCAAAAACATGGATCAAGGTCAGTTGAATTCTTCAAATTGCCCCATATAGAGTATGTTTGTGTGAGTGAGTGTGTACCCAGTGATGGAGTGGCCCCATGTCCTGGGTGTATCTGCCCAGTGCCCAAAATGTTCTCCCCTGGATGGGTATAGGAAACCTCCCCCATGATCCTAGTAAAGGATAAAGCAGAAGATAATGAATGGATGGACATATTCATGTGTTTTAATCACAATTGCCCCATATAGAGTGTGTTTGTGTGAGTAAGTGTTCCCTGCGATAGATTTGTGTCCTGTCCTGGTTGTATCTGCCCAGCGCCCGAAATGTTCTCCCAGGGATGGTCCTGGGGAACCTCCCCCCGTGACCTTAGTAGAGGATAAAGCGGAAGATAATGGATGTATGGATTCCATGTGGATGAAAACGAGTCAACTTTGACTCACCTACACCGTTATCCACCCATCCATTATCTTCCGCTTTATCCTCTATTAGGGTGGCGGGGGGCGTTCCCCATGCCCATCCAGGGGAGAACGTGTCGGGCACTGGGCAGATACACAGAGCGCCAATCCATCAATGGGCACACACTCACACAAACACTCTCTATATGGGGCAATTTGGAGCATTCAATTGACTTGATCCATGTTTTTGGACTGTGGGAAGAAACCCACACGGACACGGGTAGAACATGGAAACTCCACCCAGATTGGGATTCGAACCGGGAATCCCTAGCGCTCAGAGGAGAACATGCTAACCACTAAGCCACCGTGCCACTCCCTACACAGTTATATAACATATATAATCTTTCACACTGTGGCTTAGACTTCATCTCATACAGCTTAAAGACATGTAGACCATTTGAATTCCATACACTTCATTACCCCCCAAGTGTGAATGTGGGGAACATGTGTCCAGAGCAGTGGGCAGGCCTGTACCAGCGTCCGGGGAGCAAGTGGGGCTGGGTGCCTGGCTCAAGGACATTTCAGCCAGAGAACTTGTTTGGACCGGGAATCAAACCGGGGACCTGCAGGTCGCATGGCTGGTTCCTTAACTACAACATCTCAAAGCAATGTTCAAAGCCTGAACCCCTAAAGAGCATAATGAATACTTTATAAATCTTTATGAATGTGTTTATAATGCAGTATTCATAGACAGTGTTACACAACACTGTATACTGAAGTACATTATTTTATATTATTTAGGTGAACAAGTTCAACTATACTAACAACCTTGTGCTGCCTGAGGTAAATAGTCCACACACCACCGTATCATTCTTCAGGACACAGGGTACAAAAGTCTTCCTAAAATAACTTGATTTAAATGTAACCCACTCAAACTGAAGGATGACTCCAGCAACGGGGTCAGGCAGTTTCCAGGGGACTTGTTAATGGTCTTGGTCTTCTCTTTGGTGATTAGATGCAGAGTGTGTTTGTGCTAGTGTTGTAATAGCACAGAAAAAATGAATGGTCTCTACTAAATGTTTTTGTTAATGGATTAAACTGGGATTAGTTAATACAATACTATACGGGATTAGTTAATACAAACCGCAAGAAACTATGACTGTCTGTAGAAAGATGTCTAAACAACAACAAATGAAAGAAGTACGGGGTTTACAGTAGTGTCTTCTGTATTTGATCTGTGTACCAAAGATTCGTTTCACATGAAATCATACTTTAATAATGCCAAGTGATGGTGAATCCTTACCTGTGACATCAGCAGCCATCAGTCCCTCAGCTCGAATGACTTTCACCTGCACCACACCCACATCTTTAATGTTGTGGAAGGACTTCAGCAATCGCTGTAAAGGTCAGAGTGGTTTAGATGGTTATCATATAACATATATATATTTATATATTCATACATATATATGTTCAGTATACATATGTTCTCCATTTTCTCCACCATATAGATGGACTTTGTAGTTCTACAATTCTAGACTGTAGTCCATCTCTTTGTTGTTGTTAGTCCCCTGTTGGTTCTCTGTTCTCTGTTGGTCAGGAGCATCACAGAACAGGTATCATTTGGGTGGTGGATTGTTTATTGTCAGTTCTGCAGTGACACTGATGTGGTGAGGGGGTTTTAGTGCAGCAGTGCTGCTGGAGTTTCATTTCTCCACCTCAGTCACACTGCTGGGATAGGACTAATGCACCCACCAAATAACCCCTGCTCTGTGGTGGTACTATTGGGGTTCTGAACAGAGAACAGAGTAAAGGGGACGTACACAGTGTGTACTGTAGAACACACACAGATGGACTACAGAATGGAATTGGAGAACTACAAAGTCCATCTTTACAGGAAGTGGAACTGAGAACATGGACTATAAATGGAGCAAAAAGGAGGCGTGGCCAAATGTTTGCCTGCATACTGTATGTATGTGTATATAAACATAAACAGACTGTACAACAAAACTTATTACAAGAAAGAGATATTATAATACTATGACATTAAAGGGGATTATGTGAAACCTTGACCTTGAAAAAAGACATTTTTCACAAAAACCAAACATCCCAACACACAAAGCATGTGTTCATCCTGAAATAAATTTAGCATACAAATATAACATAAAAAATACGACTTTATATGTTTTATTTAGGTCTGTGCATTATTCTGGTGTCATCTCATCGGATTTGAGTCGTTCAGAACTCTACTTTAAAATATAAAAGAAGGCCCATGCCACATATCAAGGCTTTAATCTATCCATCATGACCCCATCCTGTTTCATATCGCTCCATTAGATGCCCACCTAAATGGTAGGCTTTAGAAGGGGTTAAACTGTTCAAAGCCCAGCCTCTTTAAGACTTATGATTTATGAGCGGGCTAATAGCACTGGTCCAGATAAAAGCCATTCATTCAGACAGCATAATGCTCCTTAACTGCTCCTTTGTGTGTCTGTGGGAGCATTAAAAGGGCTGACATGTAAGGATGAAACAAACGCTGCATCAGGAACCGGCTCGCATTTAACATCCGGAATAACTCCTCTTTGGGGTTTTGTGCAGTATTAAGATTATTAAATGAGTCTATATTATTAAATAAGCAAGAAATGAAACGGAACACTGGAACATAAAATGATAAAGGGTTGTGATGATACAGCATGCAAACTAAGGTTTTAATGATATGCATCCTATTTTGTAATATTGCAGTATCATGGGACAGGCCCTTTCCTGTTCCATGATGAGAGAACTCAATCCATCCATCCATTATCTTCCGCTTTATCCTCTATTAGGGTCGGGGGGGGGGGGGGTTCCCCATGCCCATCCAGGGGGGAACGTTTCGGGCGCTGGGCAGATAGACCCAGGACAGGGTGCCAATCCATCGCTGGACACACACTCACTCACACAAACACACTCTATATGGGGCAATTTGGAGAACTCAATTGACTTGATCCATGTTTTTGGACTGTCGGAGGAAACCGGAGAACCCAGAGGAATCCCACGTGGACACGGGGAGAACATGGAAACTCCACCCAGATGGGGATTCGAACCGGGAATCCCTAGCGCTGAGAGGAGAACATGCCAACCACTAAGCCACCTATTACATATATTATATGTATATATATATATATATATTATATATATTTTTAATTAATTAAATACTATGATCAATCTATCATACTATGATGCATCTTTCATGTTTTCTTTTTATAGCATGCATACTACTGCTGATTTTGATGATACACCCAGGACAGGACGCCAATCTATCGCTGGACACACACTCACTCACACAGACACACACAGACACACACAAACACACTCTTTTCCGCGTGGGTTTTCTCCGGGTTCTCCGGTTTCCTCCCACAGTCCAAAAACATGGATCAAGTCAATTGAATTCTCCAAATTGCCCCATATAGAGTGTGTCTGTGTGAATGAGTGTGTGCCCAGCGATGGATTGGCGTCCTGTCCTGGGTGTATCTGAAACGTTCTCCCCTGGATGGGCATTGGGGACCCCCCGCGACCCTAATGTAGGATAAAGTGGAAGAAAATGAATGAATGAATGAATGAATGAATGTTGGCGGCACGGTGGTTTAGTGATTAGCATGTTCTCCTCTCAGCACTAGGGATTCCCGGTTTGAATCCCCATCTGGGTGGAGTTTCCATGTTCTCCCCGTGTCCGAGTGGGTTTCCTCCGAGTTCTCCGGTTTCCTCCCACAGTCCAAAAACATGGATCAAGTCAATTGAATTCTCCAAATTGCCCCATATAGAGAGTGTGTGTGTGCGTGTCTGTGTGAGTGAGTGTGTGCCCAGCGATAGATTGGCGCCCTGTCCTGGGTGTATCTGCCCAGCGCCCGAAACGTTCTTCCCTGGATGGGCATGGGGAACCCCCCCGCGACCCTAATATAGGATAAAGTGGAAGATAATGGATGGATGAATGAATGTCCCATTTGGGTTGGATGTTTGCGTTTTCACATACTTTGGTCCAGATGTAAAAGATACATGGAATGGAAGAGAGGCGAGATTAAAGGAATGAGATGTACTCCACACCTCCGCTGCGTTTTTGAGTCGGGTGAAAAGTTAGGCACACGTCTGCACATCTTCACAGTTACCTGGAACCAGCACAAAAAGCTGGTCAAACCAATAAGACCTATATCACCGGAGTTCACTTTTAAAGCAGAGTGGGGCAACTCCAATTTATTTTTCATTCAGCCAATAACCAGGCCACATTGGCACAGGCCCAGAGGAATAATAATAGTTTGACTTCTGTGAGTCAGTGCTGAGCTACAGATTTAATTCATCATAAACTCCGGCTGACATCCACTGCTACGGCTGATACTGCTGAAAAGCTCTGTGATTGCAGACATGAGGGAGGTGGGGTGTGTATGGGGCGGGGGGGGTGTTAATGGAAAAAAATCCCTTTTCTTACAAAAGCTACAGAACTGCTTTTAGAGAGCTTGTTATTTACGATTATCCCGAAAAACATTCGATAAGTTCATTTTTTTAGTTAAAAAAAAAAAAAGTGATTCTTATATTAATTCTCATAGAGCTTTATACCAAAGACTTCGGTCTGATTTAAGTGGGATAGGGGGATGCAGAAGGTGGACTTGGTTGGGGGTGGGACATACGAGACACACTCGGGAAGCCGGGACCGAAAGCAGGGGGAGGGGAAGGCGGCGGGGCCGGAGCTTGACGGAGGGGGGGGGGGGGGGGGGGGGGGGGGGGGGGGGGGGGGGGGGGGGGGGGGGGGGGGGGGGGGGGGGGGGGGGGGGGGGGGGGGGGGGGGGGGGGGGGGGGGCCCCCCCCCCCCCCTCCGTCCCCCATCCTTCTCTCGCTCCTACTTTCTCTTCTTTACTCTTTTCCTTCTCTCTCTCTCTCTCTCATGCACACACTCCATTGCATGTGTCTAGTTGCTGATTTTGAAGCGAGAGACAGGACATGTGTGGAATTGGGTGCCACCACTTGAGCAGAGGTCACCCTGGCCCTGACGCCCATTAACGTCCATTAAACATGAGGCCCATGCACTCTCGCCTTCCACTTATTAAAATGCATAATTCCTCCCTGCTTACAACAACAGACATAGAGCGAGCACATCACTTCAATTCACATCAATTATCAGCCAAAGAAGAAAAAAAAGATTATTTGGAATTTTAACCATTAAGTCAATTATTACAAAATATTATTACAGATGATTTATCAGACTGTCAACAAAAGATGACTGGAAATTCTATAAGTG
Organism: Corydoras maculifer; assembly: GCA_019802435.1. Lineage (NCBI taxonomy): Eukaryota > Metazoa > Chordata > Actinopteri > Siluriformes > Callichthyidae > Corydoras > Corydoras maculifer. The sequence goes on from JAFMOD010000981.1 coordinate 210,049, forward strand.
AATAATACTGACTATGTGATACTTTACCTATCCATCACTATTTACATCTTAATATAAAACAGGGAAGTTCCCGTCCCTAATTCTGATTGGCTGAGCCATTTGTTCAGCCGTGATATCATTGCTAATAACACACACCTCTGAGCGCCTCACATTCAATGCGTGAAATACAATGCATTATTTTATATCATAAAATATAGAATAATATAAACAGTGAGCCCATTCCTGTTGAGCACTAAGTCTGTTGTGGTTGTTGTTTATAAATTGAGTTCCGTACTTTGGTCACTAGATTGCAGTTTTTGATTGTTAGCCAAACCAATATCCTGTTACTCAGTGATCAATGTTCACTTTAGAAAATGGAATGGATTACACTGCAGATGACCAGTTTATTGGTCTTAACAATTTGTGATAAACACATTTATGAATTAAACCCATTCATCCATCCATTATCTCCTGCTTTATTCTGTACTGGGCGGGGGGGGGGGGTTGTAACGGTGTTTTGTTACGGCATTCCGGGTTGTGTATTATTGTGAATAAATCACAGGTAAAAGGTTGTTAGGTCCAATGATTTACTGATTATTCCTTTATTTCCTTTACTGATTTATTTCAATTACTGAACGATGAAAAGTTACACAAATGAGCTTTATTAAGCTACACATTGGAACGCCTTAATCACAAGTGATTTTTAAAACAAATATCATTTAAATGACTATTTTACGATCAAAAACACATTATTTTTCTCTCAGCACGCAGAACGCCTTCTGGCCCCTCTTCTGTTTCTTTACTCACTGTACATTAATGAGTTCTTATTATCTATCGATGAACCTTGCAGTTCTTAAATTAAAGTCCATTTGTTTCTCTACCTACTTTGATTGTCACTTTCTTCCGTTCTCTAATCAGAACTCCCACAGGACCATAACAGACCAGGTGTTATTTGGGTGGTCGATGGTTCGTCGCAATGTAATGACTTACTGATGGTTTGTTATTATCTGTTACACTGGTACGAGTGATTAGACAGTATTTAAACACTGTGTCTGCTCACTGTACACTCTATTAGACACATCTCCCTTATTGCTTCAGCTTGTAGATGTAAATCTGAGACAGTCTTTCATTCGTTGCTGTTACAGTTTGCGTTAGATATCATCTAATCCCTCATCAGTGCTCACAGGATGCTGATGGCGGGGCAGTTAGGGTAGTGGATTACACACACACATACTGAGTGTGTTCCCCCAGAAAACATTTGCACATCTGACAATAGCTGAAACAAATAATACTAAGTCAAAAGGTGGCAGCCTTAATTACAGTCCAAATTAATTGCTGTAAATTGTCCCTATTTAGTGTGTATGTCTGTGAGTGATTGTGTGTCCAGTGATGGATTGGCACCCTGTCCTGGGTGTATCTGCCAAGCAGCCGAAACGTGTATCTGAGATTAAGGAGAAGACGATGAATAGTTGGTTGCTTTTAGCCAGACTGAACGCTTACAGATTCTTATAGTATCCACCGTAAATTTATTCTTCAGATTTTTTTTTAATATATTTGTGTATCTCCAAATTGCCCCATATAGAGTGTGTGTGTGTGAGTGAGTGTGTGCCCAGCGATGGATTGGCGCCCTGTCCTGGGTCTATCTGCCCAGCGTCCGAGACGTTCTCCCCTGGATGGGCATGGGCAACCCCCCCCCGACCCTAATAGAGGATAAGCGGGAGATAATGAATAAATGAATGAATATATTTGTGTAACCCAGGACAAGAGATAATACTGTTTTAATTTTAATTTTTTTTTTTAAAAACATTGCAATTAATTAATGAGAGCACCTTAACATTTTAACATTGTAATGACATGATTTTTATAAAAAAAATAAGTATTATGCCGGTAACCAGAACTTTAGACCAAGTGGTGCAATGTGCACAGAACGAAAATAAAGTTCCCCATGCATTAAACATGTTGGTTTATCTTGTTCTTACAGGACAAACAGCAAAAAAAAGAAAAGAAAAAAAAATGCCCATCCGGGGAGAACGTCTCAGGCACTGGGCAGATAAACCCAGGACAGGGCGCCAATCCATCGCTGGGCACACACTCACTCACACAGACACACTCTATATGGGGCAATTTTGAGAATTCAATTGACTTGATCCATGTTTTTGGACTGTGGGAGGAAACCGGAGAACCCGGAGGAAACCCATGCTGACACTGGGAGAACATGGAAACTCCACCCAGATGGGGATTCGAACCGGGAATCCCAGGTGCTGAGAGGAGAACATGCCAACCACTAAGCCACAACAATTTTTTTTTTCTAAACAATTGTTCCAAGTTTCAGCTTGATCAGACAACGTGAAGTGGGTGCAATAACATTTGCAAACTTTTTAGCAGACACACAGACAAACAGATGAAGCTGAAATAGGAGTGGGCATAAAATAGTTTTCTTTCCATTGGATTACGAATTTTAAAAGATAAAGATGTGGCCTTACTCTGATTTTTACAAAATAATTTAATATGTTCATATTCAGCAAAACCTGGCATTCAATTGATTTTGATAGCAAAATGTTATTTTGTGTTTCCATTAAATAAACATAAGAAACTGCATTGTTTTCTGTGGTGTCCGTTGTTTCTGGCAATTTCCTGCATGATAATTGTATAATCGTGATTATTTCTTAGAAAATAATGGTACCATTAAAATCTGTAATCGTCTCAGCCCTACCCCAGTATGATGTCATTATCATATTAATCTTATTCTCTTATTAATATAATGCCAGTGTTTAAGAGTATAACAAAATAAAAGAAAGAAATGTACACCATTAAATAAATTTGTAAACCAGATCCTAGTTTTTTAAATAGTCATTTTTTCTTATGTCATTGTACACGAACTGCAAAACTAATTTGCATTTTTATAACAAGAAACGTATTACTACAGAAACATGTTACGACACTAAAAAGGCTTTGATTAATCTAATGTACATCTATACTTTCTTTTTTAAAAGAAGGAGTCAACGGAATTGTAACCATCATGAATAAGCGGCGCTGTCGTAGAGCAAATCCTCAGGTGCACGGAGAGAAATCCACACAGAGCTGTAAAATGAAAGCATCGGTGATATGACGTGACCACGGGATGACAGGTGGACAGCTTTTTAATGGCAGACATCTTCATCCCGGCTTCGAGACCATTAACACGTTCTGATGAGGCACTCAGCCGCCCAGCCCCACTCATCCCGTATGCAAACAGCTGAAAGTCATCTGATATGCCTGTGCCGCTTTAATGATGTACGTGAAGCCACGGCGGAGCTGCATTAAGAGACTTAATTGCAATTCATGCTACAGCGCCCATCCCCACCTTCCCCCCCCCCCCATCTGTATGGTGTAGATGACAACAGTTTCTGAAGGGAATAATTCTGGCATCCCTACGGCTCCCTTTTTTCTATCTTAGCCTTCTACATCTTTTATGTTAAATGCTTTAAACGTCTGGTAAGTATTGAATATTGGCGAGCGTTTACCAAGTTCTCATTGCTGGAATGCTTTTCTGGCATTGCAAGTTTATGATGTCTGGCTTATGGCTGTAGACTTATAGAAAGTGTTTGAAAAGTAGCTCTAAGTACAGCGCAACCTCATATACAGACCTGGTCAAAGCCAATCCATTTAGGACGCATTGTCCCGCATTCACACCGGTACTTCATGTACTTCGTCTACTTCTAAAGATGCATCTTTATTGAATTAAATTGCTTTGGGAGGAAAAAAAAAGAAGAAGTGACAAGCAGATTCAAGGGAATATGCTAATGGTGAGGCCAAATTAAAGTCCCTATTTTAAATCCACTGTCCTCCCTCGCTCCCTCCCTCCATCTCCAGCCTGGCATATCTGTCCCCATCAGACTGCAGGCTAGGGTGCTAATGAATGCCTAGATGCACGAAAAGAAGGAGGGAGGAGGACAGGGGGAGAATCACAGTGCAAAAATGGGAATAAGGGAGCAAAACGTCTCTCCTTTACCAGGGTGGAGGGAAAAAAAACGAAAGGTGAAATAGCTTTTCTTTTCATTTTGCACACCTACCCCTCCCCATCATCCCACCCATAGCCGGTCTCGCTATTCCTGATTGCTAGGCTTCAGTGCAGAGATTCACTCCTCAACCTTGGTCTTAGAGCTCCACCCTGTGGATATGAGTAGACACTGCGGTCTGTAATGTGTAAAGTCCCAGGGCCGAGTAATATGGGTCAGCAACCGATTGTATAAAATAAGGCCTTTAAAAGCGATTTAAAAATAAAAAGCGCACTAAAAATATGGAGAAATTCTAAATGTAGAGTAGAGGGTTGTAATGACAGATGTGCCGGACGCTGTAGGGAAACTCGTCTGCAGAGTCGGCATAATACGGCCGGAGGAAAAAAGTCTTAAAGCCGTTCCCTCTCCAAAATTCAAAGGTTTCTTTTTGTTGTGTCATTATACCCAAGAGCAGCTGCATCAGAGGCGGTAAGCAGCGTGATATGCCCTTTTTTTATTTCAGCTGTCCCCGGCTATTGGCATGTAAAGAGGTGGCAGAGAGCCACAAATGGCAGCGAGTGAAGGGTTAACAGGCCAAAGACAAAGCAGCAGACTGCAAGTATTGTACAGACTGGAGAAGCACAGGGCCCTGGGGCCACAGAGGGCCAAAGGCCCTCACTCAGGACAGTGGGCTTCTTTCAGTCTCTGCCTTTCAACAGCAAACCCAGTCTCAAAAGAGCCTGTCACAGCAGCCCTTTTCTCCCCCTTTCCTTTGCCACTTTCTACCCCAATCAGCTCTGCTCCTTTCCTCTTGCGCGCTCCTGTGCGCTCCCCATTTCTCTCTTCAGAGACCAAAGAGGCCCAGCACTCTCCAGGCCTGAACCAATCTGCGGCCCCCAGAGGTTGAGCGTCTTTCAAAAGGAGGTCACAGTATTGAGGTGCTGCCAGGTCTGAGAACTCCGAGCCAACAGGGACACAGTTCAGCCCGCCGGAGACGGGACCGCAACGTGTGAAACAATGTATCCAAATAAGGATGATTAGGACATTTGCTTAGCGGAGGAAGGTTTTCGCATCACGTTTGTGTATAAACAATATGCAGATGTGACTTGCACTGTACATGCATGGACATTAACGCAGGGTTGGCATCTTTACCAGCCTGGAGTGATGTCCCACAGGAACCACTGACCATCTGAATGCTGAAGAAATTACACAAGAGACAGGGAAGTCCCACTGTAGAACTGAAGGGGTTATTTGGTGGGTGCATTAGTCCTATCCCAGCAGTGTCACTGAGGTAGAGAATGAAACTCCAGCAGCACTGCTGCTTTAAAACCCCCTCACCACATCAGTGTCACAGCAGAACTGACAATAAACAATCCACCACCCAAATGATACCTGTTCTGTGATGCTCCTGACCAACAGAGAACAGAGAACCAACAGGGGACTAACAACAACAAAGAACACAGATGGACTACAGTCTGGAATTATAAAACTACAAAGTCTATCTATATGATAAGTGGGGGAAATAGAGCAAGAAGGGGCATGTCCAGACGTTTGGCTAGTACTGTACTGAACTGTGACATTTAGACTTTTGGTTTCTAAGCGCATTATTATTATTATTATTATTATTATTATTATTATTATTATTATTATTATCCATCCATTATCTCCCGCTTTATCCTCTAGTAGGGTCGCAGGGGGGTTCCCAATGCCCATCCAGGGGAGAACGTTCCGGGCGCTGGGCAGATACACCCAGGACAGGACGCCAATCCATCGCTGGACACACACTCACTCACACAAACACACTCTATATGGGGCAATTTTGGAGAATTGAATTGACTTGATCCATGTTTTTGAACTGTGGGAGGAAACCGGAGAACCCGGAGGAAACCCACGCGGACACGGGGAGAACATGGAAACTCCACCCAGATCCCTAGCGCTGAGAGGCGAACGTGCTAACCACTAAGCCACCGTGCCGCCCTATTATTATTATTATTATTATTATTATTATTATTATTATTATTATTATTATTATTATTATTATTATATTTATGAAACGGGTACTTGTGGTCCATAATTCTGGCTGAGCTGTTTGTCCAGCCATGACATTGTTAACAATAACACACACCTCTGAGCGCTTCACATTCGTATCAGTGCGTGAAATACAATACATTATTCAAAATCTTATACCATGAATGGAAATACAGATTAATATAAACAGCAAGCCAATTCCTAATCTATATCTGTTGTGGCTGATTTGAACCGTGTTCTGTAATTTGGCCACTAGATGGCATTTTTTGATCGTTACTCAGCGATCAGAGTTCACTAGATCACGTCCTGGAAGACTAGATTATTAACAATCTTGTTTTCATTAAACACATTTATAAATCAATCCTAGTTTATATTATTATGGTGTATTTGTAAGCACACTAAATGTTCTCCCTTGGATGAGCATGGGGAACCCCCTCACCCCCACCACCCTAGTACAGGACCCTAGTACAAGGGGAAGATAATGGATGGATGGATAGATGGATGTCCAGGAAAACCGACAGAGAAATACATGAGATCTCCTTTTTGATTTTCCTTTCCTTGCAATAACGCATCACGTGGAAAGTGCCGACCGGACTGCATGTTCTACATTTAAATGAAACTTACATATCGTTGCAGGATTTCTCTCCTCTCGTTCGGGTCATCGAGCATGTTGACGGACAGGTCCGAGATGGAGACTGCAGCCGATGCTGTGAGAGTGACCAGCAGCACCAGCATGCCCTCGCCCTCTTCCAGGAGAAGGTCCAGCTTGTGGGTGCACTCTTTGGACAACAGGGAGAGGTCCACCTGACACCTGGTATAAATGAGAATAGACTTTTAGATATGCTCTAATGATCCCAGTTTGCATTTTACTACTTAGTTTAAAATGACTAAAAATAGTGATGAATGGAAACGATAAAAAGGGGTCCCAATACTTTTGTTTATATATTATTATTTAAAATAAGTATTTTTACATCTCATCTCATCTCATCTTACGCTTAATCCTCTACACCGGTCACAGGTGGGTCTCCCCATGTCCAGGGGAGAATGTTTCAGGCGCTGGGCAGATACACCCAGGAGAGAAAAAGAGAGAGAGAGAGAGAGAGAGAGAAATAGAGAGATAGAGAGATAGATAGAGAGATATAGAGAGATACAGACTCAGCGCACATCACCTGGCCATCGAGACGGGGCGACACCGGCAGAGCTAGCTGCCCTGAGAAGAGGGTGTGTCAGCGATATACCCTGAATAAAACCGAGACAGAGCTGCACTTCCTCACCAAATGCACCAAATTCACCGACATCAGAGAGAAATACTACAACAAATTCACACACATCGTCCCCAACTTCACCTAACCTCACCCCCACCCAAAAACTGCCCCACCTACTGGGGGAACGCAGGGAGAGCTGTGTACTGGCAGCACTGTATACATACACCTGCAACCAGGAGAGGGACAGAGAGTGACCAAACCAACCAACACACACCACACGCACACACACACACACACACACACACACACGCACACGCACACGCACACACACACACACGCCTTTAATTTTATTTAAATATTTATATATATATGTAAGCACTAGAGATTCCCGGTTCGAATCCCCATCTGAGTGGAGTTTCCATGTTCTCCCCGTGTCTGCGTGGGATCCTCCGGGTTCTCCGGTTTCCTCCCACAGTCCAAAAACATGGATCAAGTCAATTGAATTCTCCAAATTGCCCCATATAGAGTGTGTCTGTGTGAGTGAGTGTGTGCCCAGCGATGGATTGGCGCCCTGTCCTGGGTCTATCTGCCCAGCGCCCGAGACGTTCTTCCCTGGATAGGCATGGGGAACCCCACCGCGACCCTACTAGAGGATAAAGCGGGAGATAATAAATGAATGAATGTAAATATTATACTATTTTACTGTATTTGTATACTATGTACATTTTTGTTATTTGTAAATTTGTAATTGTTTTTGTTTTATTTTGTAAACCAGCTTTGTGCAACACGAATGTATAATTTGTCATGCAAATGAAGCTTTGAAATTGAAATTGATAAAGAGAGAGAAAGATAAAGAGACAGAGAGATAGAGATAAATAGATAGAGAGAGATAGAGAGATAAAGAGAGAGATAGAGATAGAATACTTTATTTATCCCGAAGGAACTTTAGCAGCCAGTAGCCGTATCATTAACATAAACAATTTGTAAAAAAGGGAATGAATGTAAATAATATATTTTTTTACATTTACAGATATTTCACAGATAAAAAGTGTAATATTAAAACAGGTGGGTGATCTAAGTGATCATGTGCAAAAAACAAGAAACAGTTTTTACACGTCCTATTCACCTTATTTGTTCTTCCGGCCCAAACTAGTAGTATTATAAAGCCTGATGGCCCTTACAGGGTACACACTCAGATTAGATAGGGGCAATTCAAAGCAGCTAATTTACCTTGAATTCAAGAAAATAGGATTATGCAACTTACATTTGGTCGTTTAGCAGACGCTTTTATCCAAAGCGACGTACAAGGTGAGCACAGTGTTCATCACAACATCCCTGGAGCAATGAGGGTTAAGAATCTTGCTCAAGGACCCACACTGGTAACTTCAGTGGCATGGGATTTGAACCCCCAACCTTCAGATTGCTAGTCCAACACCCTGACCACTGAGCTACCACGCCCTTAATAGAACTTAATGGAAATGAATTTCAGTAATGTCAGCCTTATGACATGGAACATATCCAGATAAAATGTTTCAAAAATACAGAAATATGGAGTAATCCCGTTTTTTTTTTGTTTTTAGTAATCCAGTTTTTAGATTTTCCATTATAATATTTACAATATTATTTATTGGGGACGGGGCGACACGGTGGTTTAGTGTTTAGCATGTTCTCCTCTCAGCGCTAGGCATTCCCGGTTCAAATCCCAATCTGGGTGGAGTTTCCATGTTCTCCCCGTGTCCATGTGGGTTCCCTCCCACAGTCCAAAAACATGGATCAAGTCAGTTGAATTCTCCAAATTGCCCCATATAGAGTGTGTTTGTGTGAATGACTGTGTGCCCAGTGATAGATTGGCGTCCTGGGTGTATCTGCCCAGCGCCTGAGACGTTCTCCCCTGTATGGGGACCCTAATGGAGGATAAAGTGGAAGACAATGGATATAATGGATTTATTCAGGACATCATTTAAGAAGGTGGCTGAGTGGTTAGCACGTTCGCCTCTCAGCGCTGGGGATCCAAATTCGAATCCTGATCTAGGTGGCGTTTCCATGTTCTCCCCATGTCCATGTTGGTTTCCTCCCACAGTCCATAAACATGGATTCAAGGTGAATTGGCTGCTCTAAATTGCCACTATATAGTGTGTGTGCCCAGCGATGGATTGGCGCCCTGTCCTGGGTGTATCTGCCCAGTGACCAAAGAACTCTCCCCTGGATGGGTATGGGGAACGTCCCACCCACCCCCACCCCACCCCACCCTACGATCCCAGTATAGGATTAAGTGGAAGATAATGAGACGAGCGAGACAATCAGTCTGAGTAAATCTAACCACTGAAACAGAGGCAGATTAGAATATTTTGGTGATGTCTAAGTGCATGGTTCTATTCATCATTCCCTTCTTATGATTCTGTTCTTTCTCATTACTGTCAGTGAAATTACAAGCTCTCCATTCCGTACACACATCTGATGAGCCAGGCTATTGCATAAGCTGAACTTAATGTGAACATCAGTTACTGTCCAGGTCGACCCATGAGAGGACTCGAGTAGATAAGTATTTAAGAGAGAGAAGTAGTCAATTATGAGAGTGGCAACAGGATCCATTTAGACTCAATATCTGTGTGAATGGCCAAGCACCTGAAGTGATGTGTGAGGACAAGGACGAGCTCTAGGATCAAATCCGCTACCCCACTGCCTACTCTTCATTAGCTCTCCTGTCTCTTACGCTTAATGTCATCTTGTCCGAAGTGGAGATATGTGTGGGGGTTCCATATAGTAAATAGTATGTGTGAAGACCAGGATTTGGTTTTACAATGAGTAAGAAGCAGTGGAAAGGTCAGAGTATATTAGCTCTGATGTGATTTATTGTAAAAGGGCCAAATGGAAATTGAGGTTCTCTGTTTATAATATAGTAGACTCATGAGCTCAGTTGGGGGGGGGGGGGGGGGGGGGGGGGGGGGGGGGGGGGGGGGGGGGGGGGGGGGGGGGGGGGGGGGGGGGGGGGGGGGGGGGGGGGGGGGGGGGGGGGGGGCACACACACACACACACACACACACACACACACACACACACACACACACACACACACACACACACACACACACACACACACACACACACACACACACACACACTGATTTTTGTAGCTACACAAACTCCACACATATCTTCAGCCTTAACTTGAAGTCAGCTAAGAGTACGGTTACCAGATGACCAGTCACGCAATTTCGCTACTTTCACGCTTCCCGCAAATTTAGACGTTGTCCCACATTGTTATTGAAAGTCAGATTTAATTTGAGGATCATTGTGAAATAGTAGGGCGGCATGGTGGCTTAGTGGTTAGCATGTTCTCCTCTCAGCGCTAGGGATTCCCAGTTCGAATCCCTATCTGGGTGGAGTTTCCATGTTCTTCCCGTGTCTGCGTGGGTTTCCTCCGGGTTCTCCGGTTTCCTCCCACAGTCCAAAAACATGGATCAAGTTAATTGAATTCTCAAAATTGCCCCATATAGAGTGTGTCTGTGTGAGTGAGTGTGTGTCCAGCGATGGATTGGCGCCCTGTCCTGGGTCTATCTGCCCAGCGCCCGAGACATTCTCCCCTGGATGGGCATGGGGAACCCCACCACGACCCTAATAGAGGATAAAGCGGGAGATAATGAATGAATTGTAAAATAGTAGGGCGGCACGGTGGCTTAGTGGCATTTTTCCTTTTCCTTTATTTAGGATGGTGTGCTAGCTCAGGGTGGCACGGTGGCTTAGTTGTTAGCATGTTCTCCTCTCAGCGCTAGGGATTCCCGGTTCGAATCCCCATCTGGGTGGAGTTTCCATGTTCTCCCCGTGTCCGCGTGGGTTTCCTCTGGGTTCTCCGGTTTCCTCCCACAGTCCAAAAACATGGATTGAGACAGTTGAATTCTGTGTGTAACTCACCTGCCCATGAAATCATCTTTCTTGCCAGCGTCTTTATCCCACACAGTGATATCAACGAAGCCGCCCTGCTCATCGTACAAGTGGAAGTCAAACTGCTCTCTCCACTGAGGGTTCAATGTTTTGTGTATTGTCTGTGGAAACAGATTAATTCCAGATTAATAAAAACATACTGGGCGACACTGGGGCTTAGTGGTTAGTATGTTCTCCTCTCAGCACTAGGGATCCCCGGTTAGAATCCCCATCTGGGTGGAGTTTCCATGTTCTCCCCGTGTCCACGTGGGTTTCCTCCGGATTTTCCGGTTTCCTCCCACAGTCCAAAAATATGGATCAAGTCAATTGAATTCTCCAAATTGCCCCATATAGTGTGTGTCCCCCCTCCCCCCCCAGTAAAAGGGATAAAGCGGAAGATTATGGATGGATGGAAGTTTTTTTGTGATTTTTACTTTCATGTAGTGGGTCAGATTTGTTTACATTTTACCAGCATGCCGTACTCTTTAATATCCATCCATTATCTCCCGCTTTATCCTCTATTAGGGTCGGAGGGGGGGACGGGACGTCTCGGGCATTGGGCAGATACACCCAGGACAGGGTGCCAATCTATAACTGGACACACACTTACTCACACAGACACACTATACATGGGGCAATTTGGAGAACTCAATTGACTTGATCTATATTTTTGGACTGTTGGAGGAAACCGGAGAACCCGGAGGAAACCCACGTGGACACGGGGAGAAGGAAACTCCACCCAGATGGGGATTTGAACCTGAATCTCTAGCGCTGAGAGGAGAACATGCTAACCACTAAGGCTCTTTAATATGTAAAATTTTTTTTTTTTAAAAGCTGCCATTATTAGCACAGTAATGGAGTAATTAGGACATGATGAATATAAAATACAGCAACACACCTTGCTTTTGTACTTCTGGTGTCCCATTCTGAATTTGACGTAGGGGTCACTCAGGCCATTGGTGTCCATGGGTTGCAGGTTACGACCCTCGATCAGGCTAATGCTGACGATACCTCTCCACAGCTGCGCTTTCCTGTGGACATCTGATAACCTCATACTCTGCTGCTGCTCACACACACACACACACACACACACACACACACACACGATGTACAGCCACATTATATATTTTGAATATGGGACAAGCATATATAATATTCAGACCATATACCATAAAACAGTGGGCAAAAGTTTGAACACGGCTCAAATTCCACATTTTTTTTAATTGTCTGTCATCTGCAGTACAAATAATTCATTTTAAGGTCACATTTCAGTAAATATTAGCGTTTTTAATGAAATTATTTAAATGTACTGCATTGTTTTCCCAAAATTCCTTCATCTATACTACAGTATATACAATACATATTTTGTCTCAATCAATAAAACATGGAATTCTGGCAGCAGGTGTCCAGACTTTGATAGGACTGTGTAATCCAATCCCATTATTAATCATATTTGCATTGCATATTGTATGTTGTAATGTTTTGGGGAATTTTCGTAAGATTCAGAATACAACAAACACAATCACAGAGCACAAACAGCTCCACAAACTTAAAAGCTAACACACCAGTGAAGAATCAATGATTTTCCCACAGACGATCTCTCAAAGTGCCTCATGCTGCTGATTGGTTCAGGAAAAAAAAATGCATCTGAATTCACCAATCACAGTCAGAGGTTGGGATGTGGTTTCTCCACCTGCCTTTTAACTTCTGGTAAACTAATTAAGCAAAATGAAAAACCAAAGAGAAATACAAAAGTGGGTTTCCTCTAAACCTGCTGTTGATTATAGTAGCTTTATGTGTTTTAGAGCTGGTATGCTAACTTGTTGGTTTGGGGGTTGTGAAGATGAGAGTTTGCATCATACAATGCCATAATGATATGAGAAAAAACACGAGAAACACAAATATAAATGTATTAAAATCTGAATGTATAATAAAATACAGTATCTTATTGCAATCTAATACTGCAGTCTATCTATCCATTCATCCATTATCAGCTTTATCCTATATTAGGGTCGCCCATCCAGGGGAGAACGTTTCGGGCACTGGGCAGATACACCCAGAACAGGGCGCCAATCTATCACTGGGCACACACACAGACATTTACTCAGACACACTTTATATGGGGCAATTTGGAAAACTCTATTGACTTGATCCATGTTTTTGGACTGTGGGAGGAAACTGGAGAACCCGGAGGACACCCAAGTGGACACGGGGAGGACATGAAAACTCCACTCAGGTGGGGATTCGTACCAGGAATCCCTAGCGTCAAGAGGCGAAGTCAATCACATTATTTAAACAAAATTTAAAGACCATTTGAACTGAAAAAAAATCGATTCTAAATCGAATCGTGACCTCAAATATCGGAATCAAATCGAATCGCCAGACACTGAGAGATTTGCACCCCTAATCCGTATCCTCAGCAACACATGACAGATGCCGTTCTCATTATAATCTCCTGTCGTGTTTAATGACTGCAACAAAGCCAAATTAAAATCCAATCTGTGTTTGGATCAGTCGAGCAGACAGGATGAGCAACGTAAGCCTGAGCCTGAGTTTTGCTGCAAGACTAAGAGCACCTAAAAACGCACATTCCTGTCTGCAGATGGCAATTAAAACATTTGTGTAAAAATGATTAGCAGCCAAACTGGGTCAGACGAACGAACATGAGCAAAACAGGCAAGTTGATCAGTTTGTTCAAAGACTTTTTTTCACGAAACAAAATGTAAATCATAAACAGATGTTTCCTGCTTTGATTTGAGGTGGCAGTCTTAATTTTGGAGCTGCACCACTTACAAATCCTACTTGATTTGCATCTTGTGAGCGCACCGCTTATAGTATTTGCACTTTATGAAAGACAGATTGTGTGTATAAATAGATGCACAAGCACCCATGAGTGGAGGAGGAGGAGGTGTGGAAAGATTTAGCATTAGCTCTGGTTCGGTATTCCCGAGACCCACCCAGCATGGCCCACTTCAGAGCTTCAAAGACTTGGGTAAAGAATGCGTTTCAGCAGGGTGTCTATTCTCACATGATAAAAAGACACTTTTATGTATTTTTGCCTTCTCAAAATTTGGGGAGAACTTCACTGGAATCTTGACGTAGTAGGATGCGATTGACCTCCATAAAGATGCCAGCACAGAGCTAATTGGCTTTCCCAATCATAAGTGGGTCACATGCTAATGTTAATTTAAAAAAAGTCTATGTATTTACCATTAATCAAGGACTAAAGTCAAATTATCTTTTAACAAACAAAACATTGCAGTGCGGGCAGCACAGTGGCTTAGTGTTTAGCATGTTCTCCTCTCAGCACTAGGGATTCTCGGTTCGAATCCCCATCTGGGTGGAATTTCCATGTTCTCCCCGTATCTACGTGGGTTTCCTCTGGGTTCTCCAGTTTCCTCCCACAGTCCAAAAACATGGATCAAGTCAATTGAGTTCTCCAAATTGCCCCATATAGAGTGTGTCTGTGTGTGTGAGTGTGTGCCAATGCAAAAACATTACAATGTAAAATTTCTCCATGCAGTTACAAGGAAACATCCCAGGACTAACATGCCACCTTCTTTATGTCCGGCGCATGCAAGGACAAGCAAAGCTCAATAATAAAGACATGAAATCAAAGACAGATAAAGTCATTCATTTCACTTTTAAGCAGATTTATTGATTTTAGGTGTAGCTTAAAAAATCATTGTTGAAATTTGTAACTTATAATGTGTGAAAACCAACTCCAGGTTTGATTCTATGGATTTTATTTACCACAAACCTAAAAAATTCATCTCATAGTTATGGACTTTTAAAATCAAATCATAACAAATTTTATTTTCACAGGCCAGTGATACATAGTACAACTAGCAGTAAAATGTTTTGAACAACTGCTCACACAGGATACTTCCATCCATCCATCCATTATATTCCGCTTTATCCTCTATTAGGGTCGCGGTGGGGTTCCCCATGCCCATTCAGGGGAGAATGTTTCGGGCGCTGGGCAGATACACCCAGGACAGGACGCCAATCTATCGCTTGGCACACAGACACGCACACAAGCACACACTATATGGGGCAATTTGGAAAACTCA
Source organism: Corydoras maculifer (assembly GCA_019802435.1). Lineage (NCBI taxonomy): Eukaryota > Metazoa > Chordata > Actinopteri > Siluriformes > Callichthyidae > Corydoras > Corydoras maculifer. The sequence continues at coordinate 225,232 of JAFMOD010000981.1, forward strand.
ATTGACCTTGATCCATGTTTTTGGACTGTGGAAGGAAACCGGAGAACCCGGAGGAAACCCATGCGGACACGGAGAGAACATGGAAACTCCACCCAGATGGGGATTCGAACCGAGTGCTGAGAGGAAAACATAACCACTAAGCCCTAGTGTCGCCCAGTATGTTTTTATTAATCTGGAATTAATCTGTTTCCACAGACAATACACAAAACATTAAACCCTCAGTGGAGAGAGCAGTTTGACTTCCACTTGTACGATGAGCAGGGCGGCTTCGTTGATATCACTGTGTGGGATAAAGACGCTGGCAAGAAAGATGATTTCATGGGCAGGTGAGTTACACACAGAACTCAATTGACTCGATCCATGTTTTTGGACTGTGGGAGGAAACCAGAGAACCCGGAGGAAACCCACGCGGACACGGGGAGAACATGGAAACTGGGGATTCGAACCGGAAATCCCTAGTGCTGGGAGGAGAACATGCTAACCACTAAGCCACCGTGCCGCCCCACAGGATACTTATTAAACATATATAAGATATAAATTAAATATAATATAGCTTTAAGTTTTAGGTTTAAAGCTATAGTGGAAAATTTAGAATTTAGAATTTGAAATCTGGACCATCACACCAACATGATTCACATTACAGAGTTGTTTCCCCTCACTGTTCTAGACAGGTGTTCCATTTAGAGTTGGATTGTCATTGTTTTTCTACAAAACTGCTGATTCAGGGACATATGGCTCACATATAACATTTCAATTCATACAGTTTAAAAGTATTTAATGGAACTGAGTTCAGGAGACTCTTTGTAAGCCACTGGAGGTTCTCCACATAATACTAAGAGAACCCTGTACACATGAAAAACAGTGATGCTGGAACTGTATGCTGCACTAATACAGTACTACATCTTTGTATTAGAACTTTAAAGTGTTGCCTAAAATGTTAAAAACATCAAGGGGGTCTCCACATACTTTTTACTATAAAGTTTACATTGTAGTAGACACTTTTATCCAATTACAACTGAATTACAACTTGATGGACCCAGAACACAGGGTTACATACAGCACACCAGGAGCAATAAAGGATAAGGGTCTTCCTCAAGGACACATATTGGTAAATTCAGTGGACCTGGATTTGAACTCACAGCCTTTAGATTGATAGCCCAACACCCTAACCACTGAGCTACCACACCCTAATTAGAAGATTTCGTATTAATTCTTAAAAAGCATAACATTTCATTGTGGTTCTTATTATAATATCTTTTGGGCTAAATGTATAAAATGCATGCTATGGATTTAATAAAAAAAAGATGCTCAGCTTTGCAAGCTAATTTGCAGATTGCATCCAAAGCTGTACGTAAAATAGCAAAGAAATAAAAAATGTTAAACTTTATTTTCTTAAGTGCTGCAATATACATCGAATCCAAAACCACTGATGTTTAAAACATCAAAAATTTTATGCTTTTAAAGCATAATGTATTTTAAGGTTGTTTTCTTTGACAAAAATATACAGCTATTCCTTCTGATTATGTTTGCTGGACAAATTTCCAGGGCAGATTAAAAGTCCGAAATTACGCCATGTGTCCACCAGGTGGCAGTGTTGATTCTCAAGCATATTGCAGCTGGCTGAAAATAAAGATTGAGATGGAAACCAAAGTGATGCAGGCTGAAGGAGAAGGACCGAGGTGCTGCCACCTCACCCGGTCCGATGCAAGCACTGAAGCACTGCAGAGATGAGTACAGAAATGGGGGTCAGTGGAGGTCATGTCATACCTTACTGGATCTTTTCCAGCTCCTTCTCAATAACATGGTCTGTAAATGAGACAAAGCGGTTACATTGCCACAAATGCCACCCCGAGTGGGATGAGGCTGTTAGAGGTATTAGCGTCAGCTTCAGGGGTGTAAAGCTAGAATAGGGGAAACCTGCATTAAAAAAAAATGTCCAACATTTTTTAACTCTATGTGAAGTTTATGTGCAACACGCCTCCTGTACTCAGCAAATACACAACACCAGTCATTAGAAAAGCTGTTCATTCATTTATTATCTTCTGCTTTATCCTCTATTAGGGTCGCGGTGGGGTTCCCCATGCCCATCCAGGGGAGAATGTCTCGGGCGCTGGGCAGATACACCCAGGACAGGGTGCCAATCCATCGCCGGGCACAAACTCACACACACAGACACAAACACACTCTATATGGGGCAATTTCGAGAACTCAATTGACTTGATCCATGTTTTTGGACTGTGGGAGGAAACCGGAGAACCCGGAGGAAACCCACGCAGACACAGGGAGAACATGGAAACTCCACTCAGATGGGGATTCGAACCGGGAATCCCTAGTGCTGAGAGGAGAACATGCCAACCACTAAGCCACTGTGCCGCTAGAGAAGCTGTTAATGAATGGAAAATGTTTAGCTCCATTCATTATCTTCTAATTAATCCTCTATTAGGGTCGCAGGGGGGATTCCAATGCCCATCCAGGGGAGAACGTATCGAGGGCTGGGCAGATAGACCCAGGACAGGGTGCCAATCCATCGCTGGGTACACACTCACTCACACAGACACACTCTATATGGGGCAATTTGGAGAACTCAATTGACTTGATCCATGTTTTTGGACTGTGGGAGGAAACCGGAGAACCCGGAGGAAACCCACGCAGACACGAGAAGAACATGGAAACTCCACCCAGAAGGGGATTCGAACCGGGAAAATGTTTAGTTGAAAAATTAATAACTAACTTATTACTAATTGTTGCCCAGAAAAATGTTATAGTAATGCATTTTCTTGGCGTAGTGTAGTGGTTTGCACATTCCCCCTCAGCACTAAGGATTCCAGGTTCGAATCCCAATCTGGATGGAGTTTCCATACTCTCCCCGTGTCCGCATGGGTTTTCTCCGGGTTCTCCGGTTTCCTCCCACAGTCCAAAATTATGGATACAAGGTGAATTAAATGCTCCAAATTGCCCCATATACTCTGTGTGTCTGTGATCCAGGTTCGAATCCCTATCTGGGTGGAGTTTCCATGTTCTCCCCGTGTCTGCATGGGTTTTCTCCGGGTTCTCCGGTTTCCTCCCACAGTCCAAAATCATGGATTCAAGGTCAATTGAATGCTCTAATTTGCCCCATATACAGTGTGTGTCTGTGTGAGTGAGTGTTTGCACACTGTTCTGAGTGTATTTGCCCAGTTCCACAAATCTAAATGTTAATGTTTAAAATTGTTTTTCTTAGTTTTGTATTCAAAGTATTGTGGAAGAACAATTGCACACAAACCACAGATGGGTTAAAAATGTTTTAAATGTTATTTTAAAGAGCGTTATGACAACTTTGTGGGCAGGAGTAGTATGAGTTTAAATTCAAGAAGATTTTAGTATTTTTATATGCATAAACTATGAAACATAAGAAACCTTACATTTAGAAACATAAATACAAAATCTGTCTGTCTTTTCATAAAGGCAGTTTAAAAAGAGAGTGATCTCAGGATAAAAGAACACAAACTGCCTCGCTGTCTGTTACATGATGCAGATGTGTCAGCCTTCTGGTTTAAACACACAAAATTCTAGCAAATGTTTATTATATAGATGTAATTGATATCTCATGTTCCAAAGATGTCATAAGCTTGATGTTAAAGCCCTCATTAGGGTGATTCATGATAAATTAAAACCATGGATATATTATCATTTTTAGGGTTTAAGGATAATATTCAGAGCCAAGGGTTTGGCCACGCCCCCTTTTGGCTTTGTAGTTCTACAATTGCAGACTGTAGTCCATCTGTTTGTGTTCTACAGTACATACTGTGTACGTCCCCTTTACTCTGTTCTAATGCTCAGAACCCCAATAGTACCCCCACAGAGCAGGGGTTATTTGGTGGGTGCATTAGTCCTATCCCCTATTACGGTTGCGGTGGGGGTTCCCCATGCCCATCCAGGGGAAAACGTTTTGGGCGCTGGGCAGATACACCCAGGACAGGGTGCCAATCTATCACTGGGTACACACTCACTCACACAGACACACTTTATATGGGGCAATTTGGAGAACTCAATTGACTTGATCCATGTTTTTGGACTGTGGGCGGAAACCGGAGAACCCGGAGGAAACCCACGTCCTGTAAAGATGGACTTTGTAGTTCTCCAATTCCAGATTGTAGTCCATCAGTTTGTGTCCTACAGTACATACTGTGTACGTCCCCTTTACTCTGTTCTAATGCTCAGAACCCCAATAGTACCCCCACAGAGCAGGGGTTATTTGGTGGGTGCATTAGTCCTATCCCAGCAGTGTCACTGAGGTGGAGAAATGAAACTCCAGCAGCACTGCTGCACTAAAACCCCCTCACCACATCAGTGTCACTGCAGAACTGACAATAAACAATCCACCACCCAAATGATACCTGTTCTCTGATGCTCCTGACCAACAGAGAACAGAGAACCAACAGGGGACTAACAACAACAAAGAACACAGATGGACTACAGTCTGGAATTATAAAACTACAAAGTCCATCTATATGATAAGTGGAGCAAGAATGGGGCGTGGCCAAATGTTTGACAATCACATAATTAAAGTCTAAGATTGAAATTATGGCTATTTTTGTGCTTTTGCAGTTTTTAACACTGCTGTAGGAAACACTGTCTAAAGTATGTTGTACAACAATGGTACACAACATCCGATCCTTCCATCTCAGAACCTGGATACAGACAAAACGTCTGAAGGCAAAAGAAAATGCAATTAAGATGGACCAGTCGAGCTGAACTCATTTTCCCTCCCCACGAGAGAGAACATGCTGCCAATCAAACACCAGCTTTTATAACGACTGCATTTCGTCTCAAGGCGATATAATTCTTGACTACAGATAAATTACGGATCATGTTCAGAACCCATTTCACTTCAGCTAGAACACAAAGCCTGTTTTATGTTCTTTAACTGAAACAACTAAAACAAACGACTGAAGGGATCTAGAAAAACAGGCAGGAAAAGTGAATCACACTGCTGATCAGCTGATTCAGTGGAACTGTGTCAATGTCTGCAGCTTTGGTTTTTCATAAGTATAGAAGATAATAACAAAGAACTTAGGATTGTTCCACTGTTCATTTAAAAAATAGGAAACAATATACATTTTCAGTCAGATATCATAGATATTAGTCACAAATACACTGTATGGACAAAAGTTTTGGTTATAATTATACATTACACCTACAGAAGTTTTAATAACATAACACTTTAAACCCCCCCCCCTTTTTTTTTTGCAGCTACGTGTACACATTGATGAAAGCACATGTCTATTTTAATCAGCCTGTTCCTAATAATATTATTATATCACATTAAAACCTAATTATTTAGTAAATTTTAGTAAATCATATGCTTAATGCGACCTTAAAGCAATAAAACAAATCATAAAGATAAGCACTCACAGCATCCCTAACGTCGCCCTCCTTTGGTGTGAGGGTGACCGCCAATTCCAACGAACCCAGATCATGGTCCGGGTAGTGAGGGTCTTTCAGGTCAAGGGTCACATCCAAGGTCCTGAGAAAATGTGAATTATTAAACCCTTTTATACCTGCAGGATGCACACACCAAGGTCTCTGATAGTACTTTAGGGTTGTAATGTGAAAAAAATCACACTAGAGGGCAGCATTTCTCTTAGATTAAAAAGCACCTCAGCTGTTCCAGGGATTCCAGATACAGATATGCAGAACCCATGAAGTCATCCTGCAGGCCAAAGTCATAGTCGAAGACCTGAGAGAGAAAGAAGGTCAGTGAGGAAGATACTGACACAAACTGGAAATGATGCAAAGGTCCAGAAAAACAAAATGTATTTATTTAATACGAATATTAATTTAATGCACGGATATAATTTTATCTTTAGTCTCCACAAGAGAGCTGCAGTTCTCTCAGTGGAACACTACCAAGTGGCTAATTAATTTGATATTTATGAGGAATTGATTTTACATTAGCAGTAATGGACCATTGACCCTGTGGATGCTGGAGTTACTTCACCGCTCTTGCAAAGGTCAGGACTTCTAAGAGCACACAGATGGCCAGCTACAGATTGTAGTTAAGGGAGAGATGGAGATTAAGATTGGCAGCCCTGGAGGAGCAGATTTATGAAGTGGTGAGAATGTGTTCCCATTATTCTCAAGCCCCCAAGCAAATGTTGTAATGGGATAAGGGAACAGAACATTAGGAAACAGTGGGCTTCAGCTAATGACTGCCGGTAACAAATAGTGATTATATGATTGTAAACCATTAAATTATAATCATATAATATATAATAAATTATAGGCGGCACGTTGGCTTGGTGGTTAGCATGTTCTCCTCTCAGCACTAGTGATTCCCGGTTCGAATCCCAATCTGGGTGGAGTTTCCATGTTCTCCCCGTGTCTGCGTGGGTTTCCTCCGGGTTCTCCGGTTTCCTCCCACAGTCCAAAAACATGGATCAAGTCAATTGAGTTCTCCAAATTGCCCCATATAGAGTGTGTGTCTGTGTGAGTGAGTGTGTGCCCAGCGATAGATGGTGCCCTGCCCAGCGCCGAAACGTTCTCCCCTGGATGAGCATGGGGAACCCTCCCCCGCGACCCTAAAATAGGATAAAGTGGAAGATAATGAATGAATGACTGAATGAATGAATAAATGAATGAATAAATAACGCTAATTAGAGTCAGAGCAGAACAAACAGAACACTGAACAATGAGGCTGTTTAGGGAAGGTGAATTTGCCACCCCTGCTTCAACACATCATATCTGTGACTCATGTTCTCCGTTTCCGTCAGAAGTCTCTGACTCATAGCTTACCTTGACATAGAGAGGTTCTCTGAGATTGTCCACCAGTAGGCTAACTTTCTCATCCCACACAGGGTTCAGGTTTTTATTAATGGTCTTGCTACGGAAAACTTCTTTCCCCGCAATTTTAAATTTCACGTACGGGTCACTGGTGCCTGAAAAGCCACAAAAAAACAACATTTTAACTCAGTACCGAACAAATATTCATGTTCCTCAGTTGACATTAATGAGGAAGGTTTGGTGCCTTTTGCATGTATCCTAACGCCCACAAGGGGGCGTTTGCGAGAGTCTGAACCCTGGAAACAACATCGGACATGAGCTTACATTTCCTTTTAGCCCACAATTATTACTATATCTATCTATCTATCTATCTATCTATCTATCTATCTATCTATCTATCTATCTATCTATCTATCTATCTATCTATATATATATATATTTTTTTTTTTTCATGGGGGGGGGGGGGGGGGGGGGGGGGGGGGGGGGGGGGGGGGGGGGGGGGGGGGGGGGGGGGGGGGGGGGGGGGGGGGGGGGGGGGGGGGGGGGGGGGGGGGGGCAGATAGACCCAGGACAGGGCGCCAATCCATCGCTGGGCAAACACTCACTCACACATACACATTCTAAATGGGGCAATTTTCGAGAATTCAATTAACTTGATCCATGTTTTTGGACTGTGGGAGGAAACCGGAGAACCCGAAGGAAACCCACGCAGACACGGGGAGAACATGGAAACTCCACCCAGATGGGGATTCGAACCGGGAATCCCTAGCGCAGAGAGGAGAACATGCTAACCACTAAGCCACCGTGCCGCCTATATATATATATATATATATTTATTTATGCGTTCGGACACTAGGGGCTTGGGTCGGGTTTTACGTGTAATTGGTCGTTTCTTGCTGTTTTCTTCTTTACCTGACAGAAAAAAATACAAATACCAAACAAAACAACTTCCACAATACCGAGATATAAGGTTCTCTTGCGCACAACAGCATCACTCACTCTCTCCACCTATCAATAATTCCTTTTTGTCAATAATGTCATGGCTGGATAAATGGCTCAGCCAATCAGATTTAAGGAGCGACCCGTTTTACAATCAACACTGATTTATCATACGGGGGAAATCTTGGAAGCTCAAAGTGGAGTACAGATTGCACCATTCATCACAGCTGGACTTCTGAACCCACAGAGCCTCAGTTATCACCGACACTGACTGCCATCAGCCAGCCTGTAAGCAAAGCAGCATGAAATTAAAGTCGTGTTGCCTCGCATGAACAGACACCACCCACAATGCATCTGAACTTTCACTGACTGCCCGGTCAGCACGGGTTAACAACACAGCATCCAGCACAGAAAATCTAATTAATAAAAGCTCCCAAAAATCATACAATTCAATAAATCATTTTTTTTTCACTTCGCTTTGATAATATAATTTATTTAATTAAGCTAGGGATGGCACAGGCAGGTGGCACGGTGGCTTAGTGGTTAGCATGTTCTCCTCCCAGCACTAAGGATTCCCGGTTTGAATCCCGATCTGGGTGGAGTTTACATGTTCTCCCCGTGTCCGCGTGTGTTTCCTCCGGGTTCTCCGGTTTCCTCCCACAGTCCAAAAACATGGTTCAAGTCAATTGAATTATCCAAATTGCCCCATATAGAGTGTGTGTGTTAATGAGTGTGTGCCCAGCGATAGATTGGCGTCCTGTCCTGGGTCTATCTGCCCAGCGCCCGAAACGTTCTCTCCTGGATGGGCATGGGGAACCCCCCACGACCCTAAAAGAGGATAAAGCGGAAGATAATGGATGGATGAAGGGATGGCTTTATGATTAGCACGTTCGTCTCTCAGTGCTAGGGACTCCTGGATCGAATCGTAATCTGGATGTTTTCCACCGTATCTTCCTGGGTTTCTTCTGGCTTCTTCTCCGGTTTCTTCCCAAAGTCCAAAAACATGGATTCAAGGTAAATTGGCTGCTATAATTTGCCCCTATATAGTGTATGTTTCTAAGTAAGTAAGCACCACACATGCCATTCTTTTCCTGTCAAATCAAGGTGCATGGCGCAGTCAAATCGTCAAAATAGGGCCCTATGAGTTTGAAAAACACCCAGACTGCACAACCACCACAACACCATGACTAATGTCGGCTTAAACTCTGCCCTGGCAGTCGGAATAAAACTGGGAGGAGAAAAAGGGGAAAAAAAAAAGGGGAAGGCTTGAAGCTGATTTTCTGATCATGCATGATTTACAGAACACTGTGTGTGACAGCTGCTCTCACATATCTATTAGCCTTTGAAAGTTCAGTTGATGGATTTTTTGGGTGGACTGTGTACTGGGTACAGTGACTGTACGTTCCGTATTCCTCCGGAACTGATGGACATATGGCGTGTAGAATAAGCTTTACGAACCTACAGACGGATCTATAGACAAACTGCCACCATCAATCCTGCAGCCAGAGTAGCATGAAATTAAAGTGCACCCGCTCTGACAGCGACTTTTTAAAAAAGTCTGTAGATCTGAGGTTTGCTTTTGGGCGGTGTCACTTCAGAATTAAGAAATTTAAAAACTCAATCTTATGATTAATGACAACAACGACTTCCAGGAGTTTTAAAGGTCAAAAACATCATAGAATGCTTCTCATCTCTTATTTAATCCACTATTACGGTGGCGAGGGGGTTCCCCATGCCCATCCAGACGAGAACAATATGGGCACTGGGCAGATACACCCAGGACAATCACTGGACAAACACACACACACACACACACACGCACACACACACACACACACACACACACACACACTTTATAGGCAATTTAAAGCAGCCAATTCACATTGAATCCATGTTGTTGAACTGGGGGACGAATCCCGCACCTTTAGTTTTATAGAGCCACATACTAACCACTAAGCCACATCACTTGCTTATATAGGTTTTTTTTTTGTTTTTTGTTTTTTTTGGGGGGGGGCAGTTGTACGCTTGCGACCTGACGGTCCCCCGTGCTGGGCAGATACACCCGAGACAGGGCGCCAATCTATCGCTGGGCACACACTCACTCACACAGACACGCATGCATACACACTCTATATGGGGCAATTTGGAGAACTCAATTGACTTGATCCATGTTTTTGGACTGTGGGAGGAAACCAGAGAACCCGGAGGAAACCCACGCGGACACGGGGAGAACATGGAAACTCCACCCAGATAGGAATTCGAACCGGAAATCCCTAGCGCTGAGAGGAGAACATGCTAACCACTAAGCCACCGTGCCACCCCCTCACAAGGTTTCTTCCTGAAAATATCAACATAACAGGGAGTTTTTTCTTGCCACTGTCGCTTCAGCTTGCTCTTTGGGGGTTTAAAGGCTTATAAAAGCTGTAAAGCTGCTTTGTGACGATGTACTGTTGTAAAAAGTGCTCTATAAATAAATTACTTGAACTTGAACTTGTTTCACTGCACGAATGGGTTAAATGTGGAGGACACATTTGTTGGTGTGTAAGTGCTGTAAGCAAAATAGATCAGTTTATCATTTACTTTTACTTTATTAATAAAATGTAAACCTGATTTCAGGACTTTTGCTAAGAATATGTAGTTAAAACCATATTAAATAATTCAACTTGACCTATAAAGTAACAATTGTGAGATATAAGGCAACTCACAGAGCTGCTGTTCCTTCTACATTCATAATTCACTAAACCCCAAAGATCAAGACAGGCCAAAGAAACTATAAAAAGGTCATTTAATAATTCACATAGAGTCATAATTAAGCTTCAAATATATTCCCTCAGTGTAGAGGAGGAAAGAAAGGAAATGTAAAACTTCCATTATAATGAAAGAGTACATCTCTCCGGATGCAAATGATCATCTATAACCTTGAAACTGAGTAATGGCTCCATGGTCATCTATTAAAAAAGGTGAGGGTTCTGGATAAAAGTTCATGAAAATGAACTACACGAGGTTTCATGCAGAAGCATTATCCTTTTAAATAAATTAGCAGGCACTTTGGGTCCATTGAAACATTTCGGATACTCTACATGTAAACAGGATAAGTGGATGTTTTGTACACTTCCGGTACTTAACAGACAGAGGTCAATATGATCCAAGCAACTCAGGGTTAAAAACCTTGCTTGAAAGCCCAGCTGCTGCTAATCGGCGATGCCGGGGTTTGAACCTTAATTTTTCTGAATAGTATTTTATCCTTTTAAGTGCTGAGGCACAAATCACGGTACAGCTGGAGCCTTTTCCCTGCATACACAGAACGTTTTGCTTGAACTTTGCCTCATGAACATATATATTGTTATGTGGCAGGAAGTAATGTGGACATGCAGGACCCAACTACATGAAAGAATCACAAGAGATAACAGTTTAGGGCAATAGATTAGGGATGTTCCCCATGCCCATCCAGGGGAGAACATTGCGGGCGCTGGGTAGATACACCCAGGACAGTGTGCCAAGCCATCGCTGAATACATACTTACTCACACAGACACCTATATATAGACCTATATGGGGCAATTGAAATAGAGGAAATTTAGAGCAGCTAATTCAACGTAAATCTATGTTTTTAGACTGTGAGACAATAATAAACACATAGGGAGAACATTTAAAACTCCCAGATTGGGATTCGAACCTGGATCACCAACGCTGAGAGATGGCGGTAACCAGTATGCCAATGTGCAAAAATATCCTATTGATAACCCATCAATAGGAAAAGTACACCCATCAGAAAAGTACACCCATCCATCTATTATCTTCTACTTTATCCACATTAGGGTCGGGGGGGGGGGGGGTCCCCATGCCCATCCAGGGGAGAATGTTTCAGGCGCTGGGCTGATACACCCAGGACAAGATGCCAATCTATCACTGGATACACACTCACTCACACAGACACACTCTATATGGGGCAATTTGGAGAATTCAACTAACTAAATGTGCTATCCACTACAGACATTTCATCCAACCATCTATTATCTTCTACTTTATCCTATATTATGGTCACGAGGGGAGTTCCCCATGCCCAGGGGAGAACGTTTCGGGTGGTGGGCAGATACACCTAGGACAGGGCGCCAATCTATCACTGGACACACTCACTCACACAGACACTTAATATGAGGCAATTTGGAGAATTCAATTGACCTTAATCCATGTTTTTGGACTGTGGGAGGAAACCGAAGGAAAGCCACGCAGACACGGGGAGAACATGGAAACTCCACCCAATCCCTTGTGCTGAGAGGAGAACATGCTAAACACTAAGCCACCATGCCGCCAGAATAGTAAATAGTGATGTAAATCAAATAAATGTGCTTTTAATTAAATATTTACTCAAGTCTTTAATTAAATTGGGGGAAGCGTATCCACCATCTGACCTTAAACAAGTCATTAAGGACTGAGTTGTGATATTAAAGTAGTTCCTCATTAAACTGACCTGTCGGATTTCGTGTGAAGGGTTCAGCCTTCAATATCACGACCTTCCATCTGAAGCCAGCTGTCGACAGCTGTCTCTTCTGTCAGGTAGCTCCAGGGGAAGATTGTTGTAAATGATATCAGGCAGCATGAAACCAGAGATGGAGCCAGCGTACCGTGAACATCCCCCTCTCTCTATCCAGAGGAAATTCTACTGTACAACTGACCTCTGTACATCGGGCATCACTGGGATGTTGGGACAGATACTGGAACGATGATGTAATAACTATCCACTGAGGTGGTTTTTAAGACTGTCATGCAGCATCTTTGTATCAGTAATTAAAATTGGTTTATTAATTGGATATTTTCAGACATGACGAAGACAAAGACTCTTGAGAAGCTGCGCCTCATCTCTTAAGTGGGAAACGATGAAAGCTTGAGTTGGTTTTTGGTGGAAAACCAGCTTTTGAACGTGCAACTGGCCCTGACTCACGTTCAGAGTGGAAATAATGACAGACTACATCTCTACCAGCAGCACGGTGGCTTAGTGGTTAGCATGTTCTCCTCTCAGCACTAGGGATTCCCAGTTTGAATCCCAATCCGGGTGGAGCGTCTATGTTCTCCCCATGTCTGCGTGGGTTTCCTCCCACAGTCCAAAAACATGGATCAAGTTCAATTAAATGCTCCAAATTGCCCCATATAGGGTGTGTCTGTGAGACTGAGTGTGTGTGTCCAATGATAGATTGGTGTCCTGTCCTGGTTGTATCTGCCCAGCGCCCGAAACATTCTCCCCTGGATGGGCATGGGGGACCCCCCCCTGGGGGTTTAAAGGCCTATAACACTGTAAAGCTGCTTTGTGACAAAGTACTATTGTAAAACGCGCTCTATAAATAAATGACTTGAATTTACTTGATATTTTCAGACATGACAAAGACAAGACAACATGAAATGTCTCTTCAGAAGCCGGGCAACAACTTTTAAGTGACAGAAGATGAACGCTTAAGTTGTTTTCTGGTGGAAATAAGCTCTCGAATGTGCAACTGGCCATGCCTCATGTTCAGAGTGCAGAGGGTCAGCTACAGTATTAAGAATATACATGATAACCTTCATAATGATAACCCAAATTTATTAAAAGAGTTTGGGAAAGTTTATAAAGCATGATTTTTTTTATTGAGTATCGACAAATATGACCTCTCAATAAACAGTCAGTCAGTAAAATGGGTGGATGCATCGATCTGTCTGTGCTGCAGCTGCTGCGCTCGCTGTGAGCAGGTTGTTTTTGAGATGTAGGATGGATAAAGACCTTTCAGCTAATGAGCCAACAGAGAGTGAAACTGCCAAAAGAAAGTTTCTGTTAATAAACCTTATGAAGACTCATACTTTCACTATGACATGTAAATGGTGAGTCACACACACAGCTCCGAGCCCTGTGTGTGTGTGTGTGTGTGTGTGTGTGTGTGTGTGTGTGTGTGTGTGTGATGTATGCCGGCGCAGGATCGAAATACTTAAATAAAACTCAGTAGATGAAAAAATATATTACATATTTCATATAGGCAGGCAGCACGGTGGCTTAGTGGTTAGCATGTTCTCCTCTCAGCACTAGGGATTCCCGGTTCGAATACCCATCTGAGTGGAGTTTCCATGTTCTCCCCGTGTCCGCGTGGGTTTCCTCCGGGTTCTCCGGTTTTATCCCACAGTCCAAAAACATGGATCAAGTCAATTGAGTTCTCCAAATTGCCCCATATAGAGTGTGTGTGTGTGTCTGTGTGTGTGTGAGTGTGTGCCCAGCGATAGATTGGCACCCTGTCCTGGGTGTATCTGCCCAGCACCCGAAACATTCTCCCCTGGATGGGCATGGGGAACCCCTCCGGGACCCTAGTAGAGGATAAAGCGGAAGATAATAAATGAATGAATTTCATATAGGCCAAAATCTATTAATTAGCAGATATACATATAAACAGTAGCAGTCAAAAGTTTGGCCACGCCCCCTTCTCTTGCTTCATTATCTATTTCCTCCACTAATCATATAGATGGACTTTGTAGTTTTATAATTATAGACTGTAGTCCATCTGTGTTCTTTGTTGTTGTTAGTCCCCTGTTGGTTCTCTGTTCTCTGTTGGTCAGGAGCATCACAGAACAGGTATCATTTGGGTGGTGGATTGTTTATTGTCAGTTCTGCAGTGACACTGATGTGGTGAGGGGGTTTTAATGCAGCAGTGCTGCTGGAGTTTCATTTCTCCACCTCAGTAACACTGCTGGGATAGGACTAATGCACCCACCAAATAACCCCTGCTCTGTGGTGGTACTATTGGGGTTCTGAGCATTAGAACAGAGTAAAGGGGACGTACACAGTATGTACTGTAGAACACACAGATGGACTACAGAATGGAATTGGAGAACTACAAAGTCCATCTTTACAGAACGTGGAACTAAGAACATGGACAATAAGTGGAGCTAAAAGGATGTGTGGGCAAACTGTAAAATGTAAATACAGTATTGTGCATAAGAGCAGGTATGAGGACATGGGAAAGAGAACATCAGTCAATTATCAGCGCAGTGAAAAGCCTCTGCGCAGAAAAGGCAAAAACATTTTGTAGAGTGAACTCAGTCACAGCAGCTTCTTCTGTTTCCTCCATCAATAGCTCCTCAGATAAGACCTCAGATAATGAACCAGAAAGGCGAAAGCCATCCATTAAAGCAAGTACCAAGACACAAACAAGTCAGGCAATCTAAAACACGGAGGAGTAGCTGAACGGCAGTGAGTGGTATTGATCCAGAAAGAAAGGTACATCTAAGTTTTAAATGGAAGCCAAAGGAAGGGAATATATAGTGCAGTTATTGGCCCAAAATTTTAGGCTCCACCCTTTATTACCATTATTACTGTGCATAGTGTTCTAATGTTGATTCAGGTAAACATAGCTGCACTTTGCAATTCTACAATCACAGACTGTAGTCCATCTATTACTCTGAATTTTGCAGGATGAATATCCAATGAGCATGTTCTCCTCTCAGTGCTAGGGATTCAGGTTCGAATCCCAATCTGGGTGGAGTTCCATGTTCTCACCGTGGGTTGCTCCAGTTTCTCGGGTTACCTTTCACAGTCCAAAAACATGGATCAAGTGAATTGAATTCTGCAAATTGCCCCAAATTGTGTTTGTGTGAGTGAGTGTGTGCCCAGTGATAGATTGGCGCCCTGTCCTGGGTGTATCTGCCCAGCGCCCGAAACGTTCTCCCCGCGACCCTAGTAGAGGACAAAGCGGAAGATAATGGATGGATGGACTATCCAATCACAGTTAAAAATTAATCCTAGCGTGATGCAGTGAACACGTTCCCTGTAATGGAGTGCGGACGCTGGAACATTATTTATACATATAATTTATTCGAAGGGTATGTACTGCGTCCTTCCCGTAAATATTTAATGCGCACAGCAGTCTGGTCGTATCCAGTTCCTAAGCAGGCTGTGTTCACAGGTGCCCCCCTGTAAACAGTTTCCATGTTTAAGCCAAGTTAGCTGCTCTGAATCGCCCCTAGTGTGGGTTTTTGCCCCGCAATGGATTGGTGCCCTGTCCTGGGTGTATCTGCCATCTGCCCAGCTCCCGAAACACCCCCCCCCCCCCCCCACAACACAAGTAGAGAATTAAGTGGAAGATGCGATAAGAGATTAAACCTAAACTTAAAGGGATTTAAAATAATCTTCAAGATACAAGCGTTAAAACCAACTCAGATTACCACATTTTATTTAACCAAAGGTGGATTTATGAAACCATAATCGATTGATAACACAAGGTGACTCTTTTGGTTTTCTTGTGTGGTCCACATTATCGTGACATATCAACAAGTCATGGTTGCAGTCCTAGGGTTGCTTTTCTTTAAACCACGCCTGTATTGATTAGCGTGGAATCCGTTATAGATGATGCAGGATCAGACAGAAGATATTCTGATGACGACTCAGGGCTGGATATTAAAGTCAAACTCAAGCTCTTTCTGGACGATGATCTTTTTAATCTATTTTCCTTGTTATGCCCTGGAACCACGCTATGACCCTTTAATCCTTAATTCTCCTGCCGTTTCTCTGCATGGGCTTTTATTCTTATTTATTTTTGTCCCCAGAACCCATTATTGGCATTTTAATGGAAACTCTTGTATTTTTTTTATTAACTTTAGGTCAACTGTAAAGTTTTCATTAAATATTCCAACAATATAAGTGATGTCCTACCTCCTCTGTCCCTTATGGCAAGATTATTGCCCCGCTTCAGCACAACGTCCAGCTGGTACATGCCGGGGCAGATGATGGCAGGTGGTGGATCAGCATTGCTTGGCCCCACAATACTAATGCCCTGTGGGGGAATTAGAAGCACGACAAATATAAGACTTGGCACGTAACATTTTATTTACATTTATTGTACAATTCTATTTCGTCATCATATTATTATTATTATTTTATTAATATTATTACTTTATATTATTAATAAACTTCATACAATTTTGTCCCTTGTTGCTTTATTACAGGTGACACAATTAAAAACGGTACAATTAATTAATTGAAAGTGCGCCTTAACATCGTTAGGAGGTCATTAATGAATATGAAAAATTATTATGCCAATAGGGCGGCACGGTGGCTTAGTGGTTAGCATGTTCTCTTCTTAGCAAGTTCGAATCCCCATCTGGGTGGAGTTTCCATGTTCTCCCTGTGTCCGTGGGTTTCCTCCGGGTTCTCCGTTTTCCTCCCACAGTCCAAAAACATGGATCAAGGTCAATTGAATTCTTCAAATTGCCCCATATAGAGTGTGTTTGTGTGAGTGAGTCTGTAGCCAGTAATAGAATGGTGTCTTGTCCTGGGTGTATCTGCCCAGCACCTGAAACGTTCTCCCCTGGATGGGCATGGGGAACCCCCCCGCGACCCTAATAGAGGATTAAAGCACAAGCTAATGGATGGATGGATAATGGGCTGTGATATTGTTGTCATAATTATTATTACCACCACTTTATGAATTCGGCCCATTGACACTTAAGAACATAAAACATGAGTACTCAAGTAATTAAGTAATAATAGCATTAATTATTAAAATACTTATAGTGAAATACAGATATTGATGTATTCAATAGACCATGCAGCTGCAAAGGAACCGTTCCAAGGTTCAAGTTCCACGAGTTCATGTTGTAACTGAAAAGCAACTTCTCTATTAGTTTCACTCCTAGCTCCCCAAGGGATCACAAGCATTTTAGGCTTATAAGCTTCAAAAAAGGTTGTGAGTGATAAACAGGGCAGTGTTGATGGAGAGGAATTGATCTCTTATAAATAAATAATGACGGGGATGGAGTTTCCCTCTCTGAACTCAACACACGTTACAACATTGTGATGAAGAGTAAAGAGGATATTCCACACCATGACGAGCTATGGTTAAGCTGCCAATAACATACTGTATCATACAGGACTAGTGATCATCTAAAATCTCAGGACTGGACCACAAACAGGTCAATCCCAAAATAACAGAATATTAGTTGAGGGGGGTTATTCAGTATAAAAAGGTTCTTTTACAGGGGTTGTCCTAGGCAGGGACATTTTTAGGGTTTAGAAACATCAGGTCCCTTCCTCCCCCTCTGTCCTCTTTAAAAAGGGCACTTTCATGAGTGTATTCATCCATTTTTCAAATTGTTGTTACATTTTATTTGTTTTATCATTCATTAGTTATATTAGATAAAATTAAATAACATATGAAATGTCTGAGCGGCATGGTGGCTTAGTGTTTAGCATGTTCTCCTCTCAGCTCTTGGGACTCCCGGTTCTAATCCCAATCTGGGTGGAGTTTCCATGTTCTTCCCGTGTCTGCGTGGGTTTCCTCCGGGTTCTCCGGGTTCCTCCTACAGTCCAAAAACATGGATCAAGGTCAATTGAATTCTCCAAATTGCGGCATATAGAGTGAGTGTGTGTCCGGAGATAGATTGGCGCCCTGTCCTGGGTGAATCTCCCCAGCGCCCGAAACGTTCTCCTCTCGGCACCTGGGCTCACCCCCCCTGCGACCCTAATATAGGATAAAGCTGAAGATAATGGATGGATGGATGGATGGATGAAATGTCTGTCAGCAGTGGATAGCACAATCAGTTCTAATAAATTATGGTTTTGGCTGAAAGATTTTGAATAAACGAACCTGAGATTCAGTAGAAAAGCAGGAATCAGTCAGTCAGTCGCAGATGAGACAGTTTTAACAAGGTTTTGATTTGAAATACCGTAACGTTGAAACAGTTTGCGCTTTCAGAAAAATTCAGACGGTTTCTGAAAGCTGAGAAGCTATTGGTTGGAACCTTGATATTAATTGGACTGGCGGTTCTGCCGGACCCCCTTAATGGACGTACATATAGTTTTCCAGTTGTTGGAGTTTTTCCATTTGTTAAATATCTCTACATGACTGTCCTACATTGTTGTTGCTGCCCTTTGTTGTTGCAGTTTCTTCTTTAAAATAACATCATAACAGGGTTTTTTTTCTTGCCACTGTCGCTTCGGCTTGCTCTTTGGGGGTTTGAAGGCTTTTCATTCTGTAAAGCTGCTTTGTGACGATGTACTGTTGTAAAAAGCGCCATATAAATAAATAACTTGAGCTTAGAAGCTGCTCTTTACCGCCAAAATACAGTTATTACGGTAACTTTACTTCCGCTACTGGCAAAAAATATCTGTCTCCCTCACACACACACACACACACACACACACACACACACACACACACACACACACACACACACACACACACACACACACACAGAGCTTGAAAGCACGAACAGCTGACGGTGACTCCATCGTTCAGTCCCGCTGCTGGAGGAGAGGCTGCAGAGAAAGCTGCTCTCATTTGATCCGGGGCTATATCCCCGAAAGCCCAGGTCTAACGACGCACCTGATCCTAGGCCTCTTAGTTTCAGTGATGAGAAATCTTAATGCTTCAGCATTTCTAACATTAACGCAGTACAAACAGGGTGTTTCTATTTGACCCTGACTGTGTAAAAATGCACAACGCAAAGTCTAAAGCATGAGTTTGTTGTGGAACAACGTATCTACTCTGAACCCTAACCTTAACTTTTATCCATCACTTTTGGGGTTTGTGCATCCAGTCCACCCAGGCATCCAGCTCTCCAGGTCAGTGGAAGCTTTGCATGACACCCCGATGTTTGTAGGTCAGAAGTAACCACATTATTACATACTGGCAAATTAAATTTGGATATTCAAGTTGGATTGATTTGTTTTCGCACTGTGCAGGTGGTGGATTTCATTTATATCGCTGCTACTGTAAAATGCTGTAAAATGTTTGTTTTTTAAGTGTGGAAGCCAAGCGTGAAAGTCCAAGTACAAAAACTGAAAGTACAGCTGGGGAACTGAAGAGAATTAGAGTAAAGAACACAAAGCTGATTTAACACAAAGCAGTGTTTGCTATTAAAATACAAAGGAAATGGTAAACACCTGATTATCATTTTTACATATCAGTTTGCCATCTGACCAAAAGATCTGAATCCCAAATTTGGTGCGGTGGCTCAAATGCAAACACATTTTAGAAATACTGTTCTGCAGTTTTATTCCATTACATTATATTTAGTTCTTTTGCAGATGATTGTATCCAAAATCACTTACAAGTATCTCAAAGTATTGGAAGGGGTCAGAAAACCTCTAAAGAAATAAGGGTAAGAAGGCTAAATGCAATATCCAAAACCATAGATTTAAAGTCAATTCGATGCTCTAAATTGCCCCTATCTAAAATATATATTTAGTCCCTATATAGTTTGTGTCTGCATGTGAGTGAGTGTTTTTTTTTCTTTTCTTTTTTATTTGCCTACTGTGGGCGGCATGGTGGCTTAGTGCTTAGCATGTTCTCCTCTCAGCACTAGGGATTCCTGGTTCGAATCCCAATCTAGGTGGAGTTTCCATGTTCTCCCCGTGTCCGCGTGGGTTTCCTCCGGGTTCTCCGGTTTCCTCCCACAGTCCAAAAACATGGATCAAGTCAATTCAGTTCTCCAAATTGCCTCATATAGAGTGTGTCTGTGTGAGTGATTGTGTGCCCAGTGATAGATTGGCGCCCTGTACTGGGTCTATTTGCCCAGCGCCCGAGACGTTCTTCCCTGGATGGGCATGGGGAACCCGACCGCGACCCTAGTAGAGGATAAAGCGAAAGATAATGGATGGATGGATTTGCCTACCGTGCATACACACAGAGGAATTTGTCCTCCACATTTAACCCATCTGTGTAGTGAAATACACATACACACACACACTGGTGAACTGAGCACACGTGTCTTGAATATGGCGTCCGGGGAGCAATTGGGGTTAGGTGCCTTGCCAAAGGGCACTTCAGCCATGGTACTTGGTGGGATCGGGAATCGAACCGGGAACATTCAGATCACAAGACTGGTTCCTTAACCACAAGACCATGACTGCCCCTTGGATGGGTACGACCCAAATTAAAAACCCCATGACCCAAATTAAAAACCCTGGATAAATGCAACTGCAGAGTGATCTAATATAACTGACACCCTGATTAAAATTTTGTTACTTGGCATTTTAAAATTCTGGAAACAAAGACTCCCAGACCCCTGAAGCGTCATAACCGGCTCCCAAAAATTTACTACAGTCCTCATAAACAGTCCTACATCAACCGGACGAACATAAAATGAGAAACACATTAACCTGACCCACATTATTACTTCGGCAAATGTAAGAATTCACAGAATGATGTTCAGTGTCGCTCTGCAGATACATCTCATCTCTTCCACAACTGCCTTTATGATGATCGTTACACACACGCTGAGGGCTATACTCTGAGACATGCCTTTCATCACTCAGCCATAAAAGTCATTTAGAAAGAAACAGGACTCGGCCATCTTTCAGCAAAATGTCCACTGCGTATGCAAAACGAACACACACCTGTACGAGCGGCATCACGAGCAGGTTTGCATTTAAGCAGGAAAGAATTACAATTCTCAGTAATCCCAACAAAACCCTACCGCTGGGATGTATTCCGTTCTAGTGAAGGGGAATCAAGCTGAACGTCCGCAGCATTTAAAAGCCTGTTTGTTGGTGAAAATGCCGAGTCATTAGTAAATTGCAAAGAGATTAGCCTGACCTCCACCTCTGCTAAATCATCACTCTAAAACAATATTGCTCTTAATCAGAGGATTTTCTATACAACACATCTGCTTGAATTTACTCACACGTGCTTTTACTTTTGAGTCAGTTGGGTACTATGACCTCAAAAAGCCAGATGTTTACTACGCCAAAGGCTTTAACCATCACTGTGAGAGCATTGTATTCTTTTCCAGCCATCATCTCATTATCTTCCGCTTAATCCTTCACTTGGGTCACGGAGGGTTCCGCATGCTCATCCGGGGAGAACATTTTGGGGGCTGGGCAGATACACCCAGGACCGGGCGTTAATCTATCAGTGGGAACACACTCACTAACTCACACACATACTATGAAGGGACAATTTAGAGCAGCCAATTTGTCTTGAATACACATTTAAGACTGTAGGAGAAAATCAGAGAACCCGAAGGAAACCCATGAGGACAGGGAATTCTACCCAGATCAGGATTCACACCTAGATTTACAATGTTGATAGGCGAATGTGCTAAACACCACGCCAGCATGCTGCCCATATTTTAGCAATTACTTGTAATCAGCAAGCCAAACTAATAAATATATATGAAACCCATCATTGTCAATAGTGTTGTGGGGTATGGCATGCTGGGAAAATTTATGGTCATGGAACCCAACAGAAAACCACAAAAGACAAGTAAAAGATGGCACAGTGGCTTAGTGGTTAGCATGTTCTCCTCTCAGCACTAGGGATTCCCGGTTCAAATCCCCATCTGGGTGGAGTTTCCATGTTCTCCCCGTGTTCACATGGGTTTCCTCCAGGTTCTCCGATTTCCACCCACAGTCCAAAAACATGGATCAAGGTCAATTAAATTCTCCAAATTTCCTCATATAGAGTGTTTGTGTGAGTGAGTGTTTGCCCAGTGATAGATTGGCACCCTGTCCTGGGTGTATCCCCCCCCCCTAATACACCCTAATAGAGGATGAAGCAAAAGATAATGGATGGATGGAGAATCCCAACTTGATTGGGGTCAGAACACAGCATCCCTGGAGCACTGAGGGTTAGGGGTCTTGCTGGAGGACCCACACTGGTAACTTTAGTGGACCTGAAGTTGTCTTGGTCCTCACAAGGTTTCTTCCTTAAAATAAAAACATAACAGGCAGTTTTTTTCTTGCCACTGTCACTTCAGCCTGCTCTTAGGGGGTTTAAAAGCTTATAAAACTGTAAAGCTGCTTTGTGACGATGTACTGTTGTAAAAAGCGCTCTATAAATAAATTACTTGAACTTGAACCTGGGATTTGAACCGACAATCTTCAGATTGAAAGTCCAACACCCTAACCACAGAGCTAGCACACCCATCCATCCATCCATCCATCCATTATCTCCCGCTTTATCCTGTATTAGGGTCACGGGGGGGTTTCCCATGCCCATCCAGGGGAGAACGTTTCGGGCGCTGGGCAGATACACCCAGGACACACAATCACTCACACAAACACACTCTATATGGGGCAATTTGGAGAATTTAATTGACTTGATCCATGTTTTTGGACTGTGGGAGGAAACCGGAGAACCGGGAGGAAACCTACGCAGACACTGGGAGAACATAGAAACTCCACCCAGATTGGGATTCGAACCGGGAATCCCTAGCGCTGAGAGGAGAACATGCTAACCACTAAGCCACCATGCCGCCCTGAGCTAGCACACCCTCCCAAATAAATAAAAGAAAAGGAAAAATGCTGCAAACTGATCCGGTTTTAATGTCGCCAAGACACCAGGGAGAGCCCTTGTCCAATAAAAATGATTGTCTCCCAAATGAGAGAAAAAAGTAAAAGGTGAGAAACAAAAAAGCAAAATCAATGCAAGTTTATTAAGCAGGAGGAAAATAGGACACAAACAAAATCAATAACAAAATGGCTGTGCTCAGTCTTTTAACAAAAAAACTGCATAATGGCGTTTCTTATCCTGCAAACAATGCGCAGCACACGTCAACGTAGAAAATAATTCGTAAGTTGAAGATAATTAGATCAGTCCATCTTAACCAGTTTAATGAAACAGCCATAACAGACCCAATATCAATTTCATTTGCGCTGACTGCATCAGCATGGTCTACATCTCACATGCGCATCCATCAGTCCCCGTCACTGAGGGAGCTCTTCGATCAAAGCCCAGCACAAATCACTTGTCCATTACTGTTCTGCTATCCATTACACAGACTACACATTCCACACATCCAGGCCAAGATCGGTTTATCTGCATCAACTTTAATATAAGATTGCAAACGGTTCTCTGTTGGAAAATCACCCAGAGATGGAAATACCAGACAATTAATAGTTTTTTTTAATGACTTAAAATGTCAAAATGAATTAACTATAAGATCAAATAAAAATCTTCCTAACATTCATAAGAATGGTTCAAATCAAAAATAAAATTGCACCTACTTTTTTTGCTTCACATTTTTTTAACTATTTAATTTTATATTTTGTGTTAATATTCAAGGGCGGCACGGTGGCTTAGTGGTTAGCACGTTCGCCTCTCAGCGGGGGGGGGGGGGGGGGGGGGGGGGGGGGGGGGGGGGGGGGGGGGGGGGGGGGGGGGGGGGGGGGGGGGGGGGGGGGGGGGGGGGGGGGGGGGGGGGGGGGCTGCCCAGCGCCCGAGCCGTTCTCCCCTGGATGGGCATGGGGAACCCCACCGCGACCCTAATAGAGGATAAGCGGGAGATAATGAATGAATGAATGAATGAATGAATGTGTTAATATTCAGGATTCACGGTTCAAATCTCAATCTTGGTGGAGTTTCCATGTTCTCCCCGTATCCGCATGGGTTTCCTCCGGGTTCTCCGGTTTCCTACCACAGTCCAAAAACATGGATCAGGTCAATTGAGTTCTCCAAATTGCCCCATATAGAGTGTGTCTATGTGTGTGAGTGTGTGTCCAGTGATAGATTGCTGCCCTGTCCTGGGTGTATCTGCCCAGCAACCAAAACTTTCTCCCCTGAATGGGCATGAGGAACCCCCCGCAACCCTAATATAGGATAAAGTAAAAGATAATGGATGGATGGATGGTGTTAATATTCAGCAAAAGCAAAAAGCTGTTTTTTTTTGCATAATAATCGTATAATCGTGACCATTTCTGAGACAATAATCATACCATCAACATCTGTAATCGTCTCATCCCCAGTAAATATACCACATAAAGCAGAGCTTCATGCAAAATTGGTTATTGTTAAAGTCATTGAATGTGTACAGAAGAAAAGACCTGCATTTAATATTCCATACAATTATTTTTTAAGCTGAACCTTTGATTTTACAATTAAAACAAAACGCATTCTGACTCCTATAAAATAAATGTGCTTCATTTAGCTGAGAGCGCATTTTCTCTTAAATACAGCCCACAAGAGCCACTTAACACTCCCACAAAAACACTACAGTCCATTTACACCGCAAGACTGTTTTAAAGTTTCAGGCTAATAAATAAATAATAGTTAAGTGCAGACATAAACTACTATGTCAACGTCTTTTCATTAATCTTCATAGCTTATATATATATAGCATTGCCTCTGTTACACCATAACTAAGACGTATTCTCTGTTTAACTGTTTAAATTATCCATCCATCCATTATCTTCCGCTTCATCCAATATCAGTGTCGGGAGGGGGGCGCAGGGGGACGTTTCGGGCGCTGGGCAGATACACCCAGGACAGGGCGCCAATCCATCGCTGGGCACTGTTTAAATTAGGTTGATTATATTTTTAGAGACATAGAAGCAATTTAAAGCAGCCAATTAAACATTTTTGATATTTAGAGCCTCTCAGCTAAATTGCCCCATATAGTGTTTGTGTGTCTGTGTGAGTAAGTGTGTCCAGTAATAAATTGGCACCCTGTCCTGGGTGTATCTGCCCAGCGCCCAAAACGTCGGTCCCTGGATGGGCTTGGGGAACCCCCTCTGTGACACTAGTAGAAGATAAAGTAAAAGACAATTTATGATTTATTGTGGGAGGAAGTTACATTTACATTTACATGTAGTCATTTAGCAGACGCTTTTATTCAAAGCAACTTACAAATGAGAACATGACAAGTTAGAAGTTATGAAGAAAACCAACTATACTGTAAAATCATCAAACCTGATTGTTATATGATGCTACCCCCCCCCCCGCCCTTTTTTTACAACAGGTATTTGTTAAAAAGATGCTTCTTCAGTAGTTTATTTAAACTGCTTAGTGGTTCTGCCTTACGGACAGAGTTAAGTGTTGAATTGCAGTTAAGCATTATGGAGAGTCAATTAAATAACTGCTATAATCTCATATCCACCTATAACATACATGTCTCTAAGCTCCACTGCCGTTATGTTCAAATGAATATTTTCGTAATGAGCTGTAGATTTGAACCTACACGCCAGATCTGACAGTTTCTCACACGGGTAACGAGATCAGACCTAAAGATAGCCATCTCTTTAAAAAGCTAATTCAATTAGGCTCATTACATCCAAATGATGGATAATGTAATCTGTTTAATTCTAAAAATCTATTTATAAAATGACAAAAGCAGGATTAATGAATTCAATTCATTTTGAGGTTTGAGTTATCACCTTATGAATGGCTCTGAACTTTCCTTCAAAACAATAAACCATTGTCCAAATAAAGATTTAAATAACGGAACTCCATAACACTCTTTCATTGCTTATTATTTATAAGTTTGGACACGCCCCCTTCTTGCTACATCATCTTTTTCCCCCACTTATCATATAGATGGACTTTGTAGTTTTATAATTCCAGACTGTAGTCCATCTGTGTTCTTTGTTGTTGTTAGTCCCCTGTTGGTTCTCTGTTCTCTGTTGGTCAGGAGCATCACAGAACAGGTGTCATTTGGGTGGTGGATTGTTTATTGTCAGTTCTGCAGTGACACTGATGTGGTGAGGGGGTTTTAGTGCAGCAGTGCTGCTGGAGTTTTATTCTCCACCTCAGTGACACTGCTGGGATAGGACTAATGCACCCACCAAATAACCCCTGCTCTGTGGTGCTACTATTGGGGTTCTGAGAATTAGAACAGAGTAAAGGGGACGTACACTCTATGTACTGTAGAACACAAACAGATGGACTACAGTCTGGAATTGGAGAACTACAAAGTCCATCTTTACAGAACGTGGAACTGA
This sequence comes from Corydoras maculifer, assembly GCA_019802435.1. Lineage (NCBI taxonomy): Eukaryota > Metazoa > Chordata > Actinopteri > Siluriformes > Callichthyidae > Corydoras > Corydoras maculifer. Next base: position 251,602 of record JAFMOD010000981.1, read on the forward strand.
GAACATGGACAATAAGTGGATGCAAAAAGGGGGTGTGGCCAAACTTTTTTTATACAGGTGAATGGTAGAATATATTATTGTACTATGATTATGATGTATTACATATATAATATGCAGAATGTATCTAATGTAATGTCATTGGTAAGATTAAGATTGAGATTAAACACCTGTATATAATCTGTACATTATTGTTTTTGTACTTCTTTCTTCTCTCAAGGTTTTTTTCGGTTTTGAGAAAACAATCCACTATAAGAACCACTTGAGACACCATCCAGGGTTCTGATGTCCAGCTGTGCACTTCCAGCCATTCTGATTCACCACAAACATCCCAAGCTAATGATTTCCATGTTATTTTCAGAGTCAGTTTAGACTGAATGTGTGGTTGCTAGTAAAATCAGAAAAGTGCTTTTTGTATACTCTATTCTCACAATAACCTGTTGAAGCATTTTCCAAATAACGCACCATCACACAATGCTTTATTTGACAAAATGTCTGCATTGTAGCGGTTAACACTGCAGCGGAAACAGAAGCAATTTCTAGTAATTTATAGCAACATCATTTCAACACATCTGACTTAGTTGCACGGCCTGCAGAGTAATAGAGGAAAATCCAGCACACTGCCAGAAGAGATCCGACACCTATAATGAGTTTCCCTGCCCTTGGCAGCTCGGCGTGTCATTAACTTCTGGTTGCCAATCTTTAATTAGTCTCAACCCACTAACCTCTCTAATCCTCCAAGATGTGTGTGTGACCCGAGATCTGGATGCTGATCTTTAACCCAGTTTTCAGCCTCCACTGAAACACCACCAATGTTTAAACTCCCACAGATAAATTCTGGTAGGTCGCATATTGGCATCAGCTCAAATAACAAAACTGGCAAGAAGACGGGTGAACAGATCCAAGCCTCTAATGAACAGATGCAGAGCGACATCAAAGACTGATTTGGGTACAATTCATTTACTGCTACATTACATTACATTCGGTTTGGATTTGGGTTTAGTAGTCAGTGTGCCTTGTGGTTTTGCAAGTTCTCCTCTCAGCACTAGGGATTCAGGTTTGAATCCCAATCTGGGTGGAGTGCTATGTTCTCCCTGTGTCCTCCAGGTTCTTTGGTTTCCGCCCACAGTCGAAAAACATGGATGAAGGTCAATTCATTCATTCATTCATTATCTTCAGCTTTATCTTCTATTCGGGTCACGGTTGGGTCCTCCATGCCCATCCAGGGGAGAACGTTTCCGGCGCAGGGCAGATACACCCAGGACAGGACGCCAATCTATCACTGGACGTACACTCACTCACTCACACATACACACTCTATATGGGGCAATTTGGAGAACTTAATTGACTTGTTCCAAGTTTTTGGACTGTGGGAGGAAACCCATGTGGACACGGAGGAAACCCACGCGGACACGGGGAGAACATGGAAACTCCACTCAGATGGGGATTCGAACCGGGAATCCCAAGTGCTGAGAAGCGAACGTGCTAACCACCAAGCCACCATGCCACCATGAAAGTCAATTGAATTCTCTAAATTGCCCCATATAGAGTGTGTTTGTATAGATTGGCGATAGATTGGCGTCCTGTCCTGGGTGTATCTGCCCAGCACCCAAAACGTTCTCCCCTGGATGGGCATGGGCATGGGGAACCCCCCCCCCCCCAACCTAAGTAGAGGATGAAGCGGAAGATAATGGATGGATGGATGCATAGATATTCCGTGAGCCCAAACTTGATCAATACCAACATGGATTTAAACTAAGATTCTGTTTCGCATCACAGAATATAACAGTCTGCTCATGAACAATGACCAGAATGCTGGAGCTGAGTTAAGAAAGGGGATGGTTGCACTGACCTACACCAGAGAGCAGGACGAAATCACACAGAGAGACAATCTGTCCCAACGGCTGCCAAAACCTGAAGAAAAACACGGAGCACGGTGATATTCTACATTCACCTGTTTACAAAGAGGGCCGTGAAGAGAGGAGGAGGGATGGCAGGGAGAGAGGAGGTTGAACATTCACATCTGCACAATCGTGCTTATGCTGCCTGAAAAGGACTGATTTAATGATAATGGTGTAAAAACCTTGATAAGATAAAGAATTCAGTACTCAGTAACAGTAATACAACTACTGTCAGACAAAAGAGAAGGAAATCACACAGGAAGACCTGCTTCTGCTGACGTGAACTGTTCTGACGGAGGCAGCGCAAGAAATCTGAAAAGCTGAATAGAAACTGTGTTCAATGCAGAGGTGTGTGTGTGTGTGTGCGTGTGTGTGTGTGTGTGTGTGCGTGTGCGTGTGTGTGTGTGTGTGTGCGTGTGTGTGTGTGTACCGAGTACATTACACTGTGGGAACCAAAACCAGATTACAAACTCATAATGTAATTGTTAACACACACACACACACACACCAAAACACAAACATACACACACACGTGTACACACACACACACACACACACACACACACACACACACGTGTACACACACACACACACACACACACACAAACACACACACAAACACACAAACAAACACACACACACACACACACACACACACACACAATAGGAATTAAATGAATCCATCAGGGAGAACATGAAGTTTCCATGTTCTTACCGTGTCCATGTGGGTTTCTCTGGGTTCTCTGGTCTAAAAACATGGATTCAAGGTGAATTGGCTGCTCTAAATTGCCCTATATAGTGTGTGTCTGTGCGAGTGAGTGAGTGCCCAGTGATGGATTAAGTGGAAGATAATGCAATGAGATGAGACCAGGTCAGGAGTTTTGACTGATTTTAAGTTGTGCAAACAATTGTGTGTATGAAAGGAATTGAAAGTGCTTAACCACGCAACCAGGATGAACGTACCATCCGACCACCAACACTGAGGACACAGGCGTCGTTTGGTAAGCATGTCTCCAGCTTCTGTCATGTACATTTTCATGCCTGTTATTTTCTCCACTATCAAAGCATGTGGTTAATGATGATGGACTGTTGGATTCTCTGTGTGAACACACTGCTCTCTGTGACGCGCTTCGTCTGTCAGATTCACTGTCACTTTATCACAGGCTGGAGAGACATAAGTGGAGTAGATGGCAGAAGTCAATTTTGGCTACATGACGTCCAATTGATGCCAACAAGCAGAGAGAAGAGAGACAACACGACGGAGGGAGAGCAGGAGACCGAGCTGAACTACAGACCATCACTAACTATATATCATCCATCGGTCCTATATATATCTTCCGCTTTATCCTCTACTAGGGTCGCGGGGGGGTTCCTTTTAAGCATCCTGGGGAGAACATTTCGGGCGTTGGGCAGATAAAGCCAGGACAGGGCGCCTCACTCTCACTCTCACAAACACACTATATATGGGGCAATTTGGAGAATTCAACTGACCTTGATCCATGTTTTTGGACTGTGGGAGGAAACCGGAGAATCCGGAGGAACCCACGCAGACGCGGGGAGAACATGGAAACTCCACTCAGATTGTAATTCGAACCGGGACTCCCGAGTATATGCATTTATTTTAATTACTATATATATAAATATATATATATATATATATATATATATATATATATATTTTTTTTTTTAGATTAAAGATCTTATAAATAGAGATGTGCATATTTTATTTGGTGATTTCTTTTTTAATATATATATATTTATTTATAAGATCTTTGATCTTAATTCATTTCTTTGGTCATGAAACGCAATAAATAATTTTTAGGAATCGACATTAAGTGCATTAAACGACCTCACACTGATTTTAAACTATTAAAACTAGACTAATAATCTAATAATCTTTAATAAGCTCATCTTATTATCTTTGACTTAATCCTATACTAGGGACTAGGGTTGCAAGGGTGTTCCTCATGCCCATTCAGAGCAAGATACACCCAGGACAGGGCATCAATACATCACTGGGCACAATCACTCACACAGACACACACAGACACACACACAGACACACACACA
>JAFMOD010000981.1:255893-368002 GCA_019802435.1 Corydoras maculifer
GACACAGACACAGACACAGACACACACACTATATAGGGGCAATTTAGAGCAGCCTTAAATCCATATTTTCCGACTGTGAGAGGAAACGAGAGAACCCACAGAAAACCCCACGTGGACACGGGGAGAACATGGAAACTCCACTCAGATCAGGATTCGAACCTGGATCCCCAGCGCTGAGAGGCGGACGTGCTAACCATTTAACCAGTGTACCACCCAGAACTAATAGTTATAATTTTATCACATAGGGTTTTATCTCCTGAACTCGGTTGCCATGCCCTTCAGATGAAACAAGACAATTAAACAACAATCAAATATAGAGAAAGCCATTCGTTAGTGAATGGAATCATTTTCATGTTGTCACACGCGGCCACAGTGTACCAGCCTGATCAAAATGCCGCACTTTTTCCATCAGCCACGTAAATCAGGGGTACCATATGCACTAGTTGTTACTCGCTGTATGAATCAGATCTTATATTTGTCACATCCCCTGCACGGGGACCGTGTTTATCCATGCACCAGTGATTTCTCCATGGAGGGATTTTGACTCATTTTCATACATTTTGCATCTCTATTCAACTGCTGTGCATTTGCATCAGTGGTAAGCGGGCAATACAAGCATTGTTTGACTTCATTCATAATAACCTACTACACACTACACACACCACCACATACAATCCTGCAGAGAAGCATGTGAAAGCTTATCATTCATTCCGATCACGTCTGGAGGCGAAAGGATTGCCTACACTGACATAATATCTATTTCCTAGCTTGCTATTACTATTAAGTTTCCTCACAGCACTAATCACCTGAAAACACACAAATATGTAAAATATATACTGAAAAAAAATGATAATTCTGTTATTACTACAACTAGACAGCTCTAAAACTTCAATTCTGCATTTAACAACGTACAGTTCGTCAGCGCCGAAATGTAAGATACACATGTACACAAGTACAAATGTAAATACAGCAGAGAACAAATACATACAGTCAGGCTTTTTCCCACTGAGAGCGAGAGCGTAGTCATCCAGCCGGAGCTCAACTCCACACACATGCACACAGACACTCCTCCTGCCGCCACTGCTCCGCTGTACTGCTCACCTCTGGTTTGCTGTCCGGTATCAGCGGGATGCCGTCTCTCTCACACACACACACACACACACACACACACACGAGCATTCCCTGAGAGCTCTCAGACCTCCCTCAGGTTCCAGAGGAAGGTTCTCTGGTTCACAGCTGAACTATCCCATCTCAGCACATACAGGATGTAAACACAGCTACTGAAGAGATGCGTTCCCTGCAGACAGATTGCTCTTCAGATAGATAGAGAACTCTCCAAACCATCATCATCATCATCATCATCATCATCACTCTTAATTTGCCCTTGCTGCTGCTCGCTGGCTATTAATCCTGTTTGGTGCTTCCCTTCTGGATTGCAGTTCATCTTTCCATCCATCCATCCATTATCTTCCGCTTTATCCTCTACTGGGGGGGTCATCCAGGGGTGGATTCCTCGGGCGCCGGGCAGACACACCCAGGACAGAGCGCCAATCTATCGCTGGGCACACACTCACTCACACAGACACACTCTATATGGGGCAATTTGGAGAAGTCAATTGACCTTGATCCATTTTTTTTTAACTGTGGGAGGAAACCAGAGAACCCGGAGGAAACCCTTGCAGACACGAGAATATGGAAACTCCACCCAGATTGGGATTTGAACCGGGAATCCCTAGCGCTCAGAGGAGAACATGCCAACCGCTGAGCCATCTTTCCACTTCGGATAAAATTGATGAACCAAAATGTATTTAAATTTTAGAAACTCCACCCTGATGGGGATTCGAGTGCTGAGAGGCAAACGTGCTAACCACTAAGCCACCAAGAATAAAAAATATTTATTTTTTATTCCAAGAATAAAAAATAAAAAATAACAAATAGAAGGGAGGCGGCACGGTGGCTTAGTGGTTAGCGCGTTCTTCTCTCAACGCTAGGGATTCCCGGTTCAAATTCCCATCCCATTCAAGTTTCCACGTTCTCCCCGTGTCCGCGTGGGTTTCCACCGGGTTCTCCGGTTTCCTCCCACAGTCCAAAAACATGGATCAAATCAATTGAGTTCTCCAAATTACCCCATGTAGAGTGTGTCTGTGTGAGTGAGTGTGTGCCCAGCGATGGATTGGCGCCCTGTCCTGGGTCTATCTGTCCGGCGCCCTGTCCTGGGTCTATCTGTCCGGCGCCCTGTCCTGGGTCTATCTGTCCAGCGCCCTGTCCTGGGTCTATCTGTCCGGCGCCCTGTCCTGGGTCTATCTGTCCAGCGCCCGAGACGTTCTTCCCTAGATGGGCATTGGGGAACCCCCCGTGACCCTAATAGAGGATGAAGCGGAAGATAATGAATGAATGAAAACAGAAGGGACCAATTTTTTGTAAATCATATCGTTTGCCAGAATCACTATCACAAGCTTCCAGTTTAGAACGCTGTAACTCTGCCCGGAGACGATGTGAACTTGAACATGTGTAAGTAATCATTGTCAGTTGTGCTAGACGGTGGAAAGGTTCATGTGAAGTAAAGACAACAATCTTTTGGCAAAAATACTTTAACTTGAAAATGCACAAACATCCAGCAACGTGAAACTAAACACAGACCATGCAACGTTGAGAAGACATCAAGATACGATCGTAAGTTAAACAATGTGTCTAGATAAACATTACTCAACTACACAAGAGATTACGGATATTTTTGTTAAAGCCTTGCAATTACTTTATTACCTTCAGTCCGGCAGCTCAAACCCTGTTGACTGTGCATTCAATATCTCATCTCAATGGCTTCTGCTTAATATCCTACTAGTGTCAACGAGGGGCATACTTTGAAAACGTTACAGCTTCATTAAGCAGCTTTAATGGAATTATCTTTATATATATGTACATATAGGGGCACGGTGGCTTAGTGGTTAGCACATTCGCCTCTCAGCGCTAGGGATTCCCGGTTCGAATCCCCATCTGGGTGGAGTTTCCATGTTCTCCCCGTGTCTGCGTGGGTTTCCTCCGGGTTCTCCGGTTTCCTCCCACAGTCCAAAAACATGGATCAAGTTAATTGAATTCTCAAAATTGCCCCATATAGAGTGTGTGTGTGTGAGTGAGTGTGTAACCAGCGATGGATTGGCGCCCTGTCCTGGGTCTATCTGCCCAGCGCCCGAGACGTTCTCCCCTGGATGGGCATGGGGAACCCCACCGCGACCCTAATAGTGGATAAGCGGGAGATAATGAATGAATGAATATATGTACATATATATATATATACAGGTGGCTTAGTGGTTAGCATGTTTCAACACCAGGGATTCCTGGTTCGAATCCTAATCTGGGTGGAGTTTCCATGTTCTCCCCGTGTCCTTGTGGGTTTCCTCCGGGTTCTTCGGTTTCATCCCACAATCCAAAAACATGGCACAAGGTCAACTGAATTCTCCAAATTGCCCCATATAGAGTGTGTTTGAGTGAGTGAATGTGAGCCCAGTGATAAATTGGTGTCCTGTCCTGGGTGTATCTGCCCAGTGCCCAAAACGTTCTCCCCTAAATGGGCATGGGGAACCCAACCGCAACCCTAGTAGAGGATGAAGCGGAAGATAATGGATGGATGGATGGATGGATGGATATATATAAACAACAGTGATAGATTATATATATATATAGATATATATATGGCTTTATATATGACCTATATAACATGAGGTCATTTTCCGGAAACTTTCATCTAAAGTGACATACAAGTAGGTCAGAGGACAGGGTCAGCACATCGCCAACTTTTTGTTGACTTTGGGCTTTGATTTATTAAACTGATCTCTTTTGCCTACTGTACTGTAGAGGACTGTGTCCTCCACATTTAACCCATGCAGTAAAACACACACACACACACACACACACACATACACACACACACACAGACATACATACACACACAGACATACATACACACACACACACACACACACACACACACACACACACACACACACACACACACACACACACACACTGAGTGAAGTGAGCACACATGCCTGGAGCGGTAGACCCTGTACACGGCGCCTGGGGAGCAATTGGGGTTAGAAGCCTTGCTCAAGGGCACTTCTTTGTAATTGGTGGGACCGGTAATCGAATCGTGGACCATCAGGTCACAAAGCTGCTTCCTTATCCTCAAGTTTATGACTGCCCCTAATAACCCCATACCCCGACCACTGAGCTACCACATACATTAACACTCCAGCAATCCACCAAGTCAACACAGCACAGTGTCTTTGTACCAAAAGAGCATCAATTCTGAGATCATATGCAAACAACAGACAGTAATTAAAGCATTTACGGTAATTTAGTCGTTCATACACTACAAGTACTACAAAAACAAAGAGCAGTTGGGTTTTCTGTACTCACAGAGCAGAAACATTGTTATTCATATTGTGGTTATGACTGAAACCCATTAACCACACCGCACATGCATGCACAGTACCCATGCAGGGTGTGGAATCACCATTGTCACCATTGATCTGAATGCAACCCATGTTATAAAACAATACCAGACTGAATAATTAAGCATAAGCACACTGGAGTCGTTTAAGACATTTTAAAACATTATCATGATATTATTCATTCATTCATTCATTATCTTCTGATTTATCCTCTATATGGGTCGCAGGAGGGGTTCCCCATGCCCATCCAGGGGAGAACTATTCGGGCGCCAGGCAGACACACCTAGGACAGGGCGCCAATCTATCGCTGGGCACACACTCATTCACACAAACATACTCTACATGGGGCAATTTGGAGAACTCGATTGACTTGATCCATGTTTTTGGACTGTGGGAGGAAACCGGAGAACCCGGAGGAAACCCACATGGACACAGGGAGAACATGGAAACTGGGAATCCCTAGCACTGAAAGGAGAACGTGCTAACCACTAAGTCACCATGCCGCCCCCTTATGATATTATTATATTCGATATTTTTTACATTTCAAAGGCACGCAAAGCGACATTACAGAGTCTAACATAACTGATGTTGGGGAGACATGATATTGAAAACTACTTTGTTGGGATTGTTCACTTAAGAAAAGGAGTCTATACACAGTTATAAAGCCCCAATCGGGAGGTGACGATTATTCCTTTTAAGCGTACAATTAGTGTCTGAGTGATAATCATTACATTAGTATTGCCCATCAAGGCAAGAACTCTCCAGGCGCTGGGCAGATACACCCAGAACAGGGCATCAATCCATTGGTGGCCATTCACTCTCACACATACAGACATACACAATATAGAGGCAATTTAGAGCAGACAATTTACCTGGAATCCTTGTTTTTGGACTGTGGGAGGCAACTAGAAAGCCCACGTGGACGTGGGGAGAACATGGAAACGTGCCTAGCACTAAGTTACCATGCCCTTGGTGTAAACCTGGGCAGATACACCCCAGGCGCTGGGCAGATACACCTAGGACAGGGCGCCAATCTACAGCGTACACACTCACTCACACAAACACATGGATAGTATATAGGGGCAATTTAGAGCAGCCAATTTACAGTGTGAGGGCGGCAGGGTGGCTTAGTGGTTGGCATCTTCTCCTCTCGGCGCTAGGGATTCCCAGTTCGAATCCCCATCTCGGTGGAGTTTCCTCCAGGTTTTCCGGTATCCTCCCACAGTACAAAAACATGGATCAAGGTCAATTGAATAATCCAAATTGCCCCATATAGAGTGTGTGTGTGTGCCCAGTGATGGATTGGTGTCCTGTCCTGGGTGTATCTGCCCAGCACCCAAAACGTTCTTCCCAGGATGGGCAAGGGGAACCTAAAGGTTTTGTGCTATAGATCATATTTGCCTCATACCATGCCGTCATCTCTCCCATCATCATTCTCTTTCAGTCTCCCGTGAGAACACACAGAAAGTCCATCAGTATCGCCGCTTCTCCCACTCACTCTTCCCTTTTTGTACAATTTAGAAAGCAAAACCAGGTACTGCGCTCTTTCCATTTCCTGGAAGATCAAAGGTCCTTGAGTCTAAAACCAGCTCCAACAGCATCGCAAAAAGCCTAATGCTTAGAAAAGCCACTTAGTGTCAGATGTAGACACAGGAAACAGCTGAAAACAAAAGCACTCGGATGATGTTCAGAGCAAGAAATGACTGACCACCACCATCGCAGGCGGCACAGTGGTGTCGTGGTCAACACGTTTGCCTCTCAGCGCTGGGGATGCCGGTTCCAATCACAAGAACATGGGATTTTCATGTTCCCTCCACAGTTCAAATACATTGTGACTCCATACATCCATCCATTATCTTCCGCTTTATCCTCTATTAGAGTCGTGGGGGGTTCCCCATGCCCATCCAGGGGAGAACGTTTAGGGCGCTGGGCAGATAGACCCAGAACAGGACAACAATCTATCGCTGGGCACACACTCACTCACACAGACACACTCTATATGGGGCAATTTGGAGAATTCATTTGACTTAATCCATGTTTTTGGACTGTGGGAGGAAACTAAAGAACCCGGAGGAAACCCACGCAGACACGAGGAGAACATGGAAACTCCACCCAGATTGGGATTCAAACTGGGAATCCCCAGCGCTGAGAGGAAAAGATGCTAACCACTGAGCCACCATGCCACCCTCACATTGTAAATTGGCTGTTCTAAATTGCCCCTATATAGTATCTATGGGCCCGGTGGCTTAGTGGTTAGCACCTTCGTCTCTCAGTGCTAGGGATTCCCAGTTCGAATCCCCATCTGGGTGGAGTTTCCATGTTCTCCCCGTGTCTGCGTGGGTTTCCTCCGGGTTCTCCGGTTTCCTCCCACAGTCCAAAAATATGGATCAAGTTAATTGAATTCTCAAAATTGCCCCATATAGAGTGTGTCTGTGTGAGTGAGTGTGTGCCCAGCGATGGATTGGCGCCCTGTCCTGGGTCTATCTGCCCAGCGTCTGAGACGTTCTCCCCTGGATGGGCATGGGGAACCCCACCGCGACCCTAATAGAGGATAAGCGGGAGATAATGAATGAATGAATAGTATCTGTGTGTGTGTGTGAGTGAGTGTGTACTCAGCTACAGATTGGTTCCTTGTCCTGCCCAGTGTATATGCCCAGCACCCAAAACATTCTCCCCTGAATGGGCATTAGCCCATGAATGGGCACTACCCCTGCGACTCTATTAGAGGATTAAGCAGAACATAATTAATGGATGGATGCATTAATTGTCTCATCCCTAGACTCAGGTGTCCTGTAATGTATGTCCCGACCACATTCTCTGATTAATACTCTATGTTTTCACTTTTATAAACCACAGAGCTTTAGTAACTGCTCCGACCTTAGGTTCAACTCAAGTGCAACCATTTTAAAAATGAGAATAAAACCATATAACCATAAAAAGAATATTGCATGGCTTTTGCAGGTGATGTATTAGTGCTGTATGCCCAGCGATGGATTGGTGCCCTGTCCTGGGTCTATCTGCCCAGCGCCCGAGACGTTCTCCCCTGGATGGGCATGGGGAACCCCACCGCGACCCTAATAGAGGATAAGCGGGAGATAATGAATGAATGAATGAATGTATTAGTGCTGTATAAAAAGCAATACTGCTTGTGTATGTCGTCCTGTCAAAAATAAAGTGAGCTAATGCCACTAAGACTCAAATTCAAACCTAAACCAGTGCGCTGCTGCATTATTAAAATTCATTTTGGAATAATCCGATTTTTCTTCCAGCAGTCTGAATAAACTGGCGTGTTCAGACTGAAGCAAAACCACTTCCACTGAAACAAACAGTCGAGCAATCACTACTTATAACATTCATCGACATAAAATGCATAAATTTAAATACAAGGCATTAGCTCCCTATTTATAAGCTTATAAGCTGCAAGTGTTTAATTACTACAATGCATTGTGGTTAATCTGCACACAATGAAAATGTAAATCTCTCACACACACACACACACACTAACACAAAGACACACACACAAACACTTGACGGGGTACGATGCAAAATATGAATCCAAAGTGGCGCCCCCGCGGCACGGTGGTTTCGTGGTTAGCATGTTCTCCTCTCAGCACTAAGGATTCCCGGTTCGAATCCCCATCTGGGTGGAGTTTCCATGTTCTCCCCGTGTCCGTGTTGGTTTCCTCCGGGTTTTCTGTTTTCCTCCCACAGTCCAAAAACATGGATCAAGTCAATTGAGTTCTCCAAATTGCCCCATATAGAGTGTGTCTGTGTGAGTAAGTATGTGCCCAGTGATAGATTGGCGCCCTGTCCTGGGTGTATCTGGCCAGCGCCCGAGATGTTCTCCCCTGGATGGGGACCCCCCCCGTGACGCTAATAGAGGATAAAGAGGAAGACAATGGATGGATGGATGGATGAAGGCAATTGCCGAATTAATGAATGTCTACATCCATCCATTATCTTTCGCTTTATCCTCTATTAGGGTCGCGGGGGGGGGTCCCCATGCCCATCCAGGGGAGAACGTTTCGGGCGCTGGGCAGATACACCCAGGACAGGGCACCAATCTGTCGCTGGGCACACACTCACTCACACAAACACACTCTATATGGGCCAATTTGGAGAACTCAATTGACTTGATCCATGTTTTTGACTATGGGAGGAAACCAGAGAACCCGGAGGAAACCAACGCGGACACAGGGAGAACATGGAAACTCCACCCAGATGGGGATTTGAACCGGGAATCCCTAGCACTGACTGAGAGGAGAACATGCTAACGACTAAGCCACTGTGCCACCCCTGAATCTGTCTCACTGAATGTTAATGTCATGTTAAAACTCTACTTTTTGTTAGCAGACTGATGACAAGAGTATGTTAAAGCATTTTTTCTTATCTAGCATTAATTATGTTTTCAGTAGAAAAGACTGCAGTAACTTTTCAGATTATTTACCCGTCTGCCTATTGTTTTTTAATAATTCAACCCTACGACCCAAAGCCATTACTCATAAGACCACATTTTGTTTTTTATTAGCCAGAAAATTGACAAACAGACATAACAAACTCCATAAAACCCCAACAGTCGAACCCTGGGAGCTCACTGGGTTTATGCAACTAATGGAACTGTCATCAATTTTGTTGACACTCAAACACATTTGCCTGAAAGTTATTTGCCATAATAACCAACTCGTCCATGAATTGCAACATCTGAGTCATGCACAGCAATGATTTAGTAGATGTGCAGATGTGCACAGATGGAAGGTAACAGAAAGGCTTTTTTTCTTCTGTACTGACAGTATGTTAGTGAAAACAACAACAGAACTCCTAACAGATGACGGAGCGGAGCCACTAACAACAAGACACCGGCTAAGCTGTGAAAATAAAGGCTGAGAGTGAAGGAAGCTGAGGTTCAGGTTCAGTTTGTTTAACTGAAATCAACACATTGCATTAGAACGACATGGAAACGCAACTTGTTATGATCTTGACAATCCTCTGTTTAGCTGACTCAGCAGTTTAAAGCACAGTAAGTGTAAACACTATTGCACTACAACTAAGATACTGCATACTGCAGGCCTGAATATAACATATCTTCATACATTTATATAATACTGTATATTTATTCATTATCTTCCACTTTATCCTCTACTACGGTCGCAGTGGGGGTTCCCCATGCCCATCCAGGGGAGAACGTTTCGGGCGCTGGGCAGATACACCCAGGACAGCACGCCAATCTAGCGCTGGATATATATACTCACTCACACAGACACACACACAAACACTATATGGGGCAATTTGGAGAATTCCTTTTCGAGGAACATGGAAAATCCACCCAGATTGGGATTCGAACCAGAAAGCCCCAGCGCTGAGAGGAGAACATGCTAAACACTAAGCCACCGTGCCCTATTGTTGGTAGTCTGTACATATGTATACTGAAACACTCTAAAAACTTTAGAAACACGAGTAACAAGAAAAGCTTCTCAATCATGCAATGATCTTATCAGCCAACTGTGCAGCAGTGGTGCAACGACCAGTGGCTCAGCTATCCAGTCTGTACAAAGAGTCTCAAAATTCACAGCACATTAAACACCAGCGGGCGGCACGGTGGTTTAGTGGTTAGCATGTTCTCCTCTCAGCACTAGGGATTTCCGGTTCGAATCCCCATCTGGGTGGGGTTTCCATGTTCTCCCCGTGTCTACGTGGGTTTTCTCCGGGTTCTCCGGTTTCCTCCCACAGTCCAAAAACATGGAACAAGTTAATTGAATTCTCCCAATTGCCCCATATAGAGTGTGTCTGTGTGAGTGAGTGTGTGCCCAGCGATGGATTGGCGCCCTGTCCTGGGTCTATCTGCCCAGCGCCTGAGACGTTCTTCCCTGGATGGGCATGGGGAACCCCACCGCGACCCTAATAGAGGATAAGCGGGAGATAATGAATGAATGAATGAATTAAACACCAGATGATCTGATCGGCCTCAAAAGCTGAGGACAACTTTGGGTTGGTAATGTGTTTGTAATAAAATGCTGCCTACTTTCTTTATACTGCAGTAACCACTTCATTCTTCAATCTTATTCACACAGCACGGTCTGTCAATACTGCCAGAGCTGAGAATCTGGACTCATGTGAAGACCTATTTAAAACTGCATGCTTTCTCTGTCCATTTGCTTGTTACTTGTTAGCTGTCAAACCAGAAAGAACAGTTTTTTTAAATTTCCACTTGGGAATTCATTGAAAACCACAGACTTACTCCAGTAAGCAATTCAATTAGACATGCCTCTCTGAAAGAGTAGACAACCCGAAGCAACTGGGTTTTGTGGGATATGAGTACATTTATATTCTAATATAAGCCCACAGTTCTGAGAAGACTAAACGAAAAGACATGAGTGAAAAAAAGCTGTACATTTATTAAGGTCATACGCTTCTGGGATGGAGTGAAAATTTAAGCAATGCTGAGACCAATGCTGAGATTTCTCAATAGCATTTCCCTCAGCTACGAATTACCTCAGTGTAGTTTACATAATGAAGACCAGAGTAAAAAGTAAATTCATTCATTCATTATCTTCTGCTTTATCCTCTATTAGGGTCGCGGGGGGGTTCCCCATGCCCATCCAGGGGAGAACGTTTCAGGCGCTGGGCAGATACACCCAGGACAGGGTGCCAATCCATCGCTGGGCACACACTCACTCACACAAACACTCTCTATATGGGGCAATTTGGAGAACTCAATTGACTTGATCCATGTTTTTGGACTGTGGGAGGAATCCCTAATGCAGAGAGGAGAACATGCTAACCACTAAGCCACCATGCCGCCCTATAATTATTTCATAATTACTCTAATAATTCCAAAGGGCAGCACAGTGGCTTGTTGGTTAACATGTTCTCCTCTCAGCTTTGGGAATCCCAGTACGAATCCCAATCTGGGTGGAGTTTCCATGTTCTCCCTATGTCTGTGTGGGTCCTCCGGGTTCTCCGGTTTCTTCCCACCGTCCAAAAACATGGATTTGAGGTAAATTGACTGCTTCCATATTGCCTCTATGTAGTGTATGTGTTAGTGAGTGTGTGCTCAGTGATGGACTGATGCCCTGTCCTGGGTGTATCTGCCCAGCGCCCGAAACATAGGGAGAACATGGAAACTCCACCCAGATTGGGATTTGGACCGGGAATCCCTAGTGCTAAGAGGAGAACATGCTAACCACAAAGCCACTGTGCTGCTCTTAGAAATCATCCATCACCCAAATAATGATCTGTGATTGTCCTGACCTATAAATAACAAAGAGGACTAACAAAGGATACCAAAAATCAGAGGGACTGAGGTGACATTGTCGAAAGGTTCATCTGTATAGTAATCAGAATCAGAATATTTAATACCTGGGGGGGAAACTACAGAATTGAAGAAGATGAAATGTACAGTGGTTGTAGTATAATAAGAATAATATAATAATAATTATTTTTTTGTTGTCCCATCACAGAAACAACAATGGCGAGTAACTAGAACAAGTTCATGTGAGGTAATGTGGTCATACGAGTATTTATCGTCATTTTTTGTCCCTTAAAATAATACATGGTGCCATTTTTTGTGCCGGCAACATTTTATTTTTATTTTTGGCTGGAGGCAAGCAATTATAATTTTGAGAGAAATAGTGCAGTTATGCTTTTGCTGTGCCAGCTGCTTTACTGTATCATACCGACGATGTGTGTGTGTTTCACTGCATTATTTTCTGCTACGGCGAACACACTCTGTCACTGTTAGTGTGGGTTCCTGGGCTCGGGTATTTACTCCCGAATGATAATTCATCTTCCTGATATGTCTTCAAGCATAATTCCACGTTCTATTTCTGTTCTATTAGCGCCAAGTAATTATCTTTCTCAGGAGGTGGCTACACTACTCTGTCCAAAATACTAAAACTGGCAGAAGGTCAAAAATCAGTGCTATTAGTTTTCCACTTACATAAAATGTCCCGCATAAGCAGAATCTTATTAACCGTGTGTGTTGTTACATAATGCCAGAACGTGTTCTTAAAATGATCACTGTGTAAAAACACCCGTCTACCACTTTACTAATAAAGTTGCAGCTGCATGTATCTTCATTTTCCATCCATCCATCTATTCATAATCTTTCGTTTTATCCCATATTTGGGTCGCGGGAGGTTCCCCATGCCAATCCAGGGGAGAACGTCTGGGCAGATACACCAATCTATCACTGGGCACACACTCACTCACACAAACACACTTTATATGGGGCAATTTGGAGAATTCAATTGACCTTGATCCATGTTTTTGGACTGTGGGAGGAAACCGAAGAACTCGGAGGAAACCCACGCGGACACGGGGAGAACATGGAAACTACACCCAGATTGGGATTCGAACCGGGAATCCCTAGTGCTGAGAGGAGAACATGCTAACCACTTGGCTGCGTGTATGGGGGGAATGTCTAGAGCGCTGGATAAATACACCCAGGACAGGGTGCCAATCTATCACTGGACACACACTTACTCACACAGACATACTCTATATGGGGCAATTTAGAGTATTCAATTGACTTGAACCATGTTTTTGGACTGTGGAAGGAAACCGGAGAACCCGGAGGAAACCCACGCGGACATGGGGAGAACATGGAAACTCCACCCAGATGGGGATTCAAACCGGGAATCCCTAGCGCTGAGAGGAGAACATGCCAACCACTAAGCCACAACGCCACCCGTATCTTAATTTAATTTTTTTTTTTTTTATTAAAGCACTTTGTGATAGTGTTTCTGTGAAAGGTGCTATAGAAATAAAGTTTATCTACTTAATGTATTAATTATCACAGCAGGGCACTTAATGTGATTTTATTAAAATGGGTTCAAATCTCCAACGTTGAGCTTTTTAAGTTCTATAGTGTTTTTCACAAAGTGTCACCACTTTGGCTCGACCTGCACTGTCTCTTAGGTCCCAAATGATGATGTATGTGTGAGGCTGATAGATGTTGATCTGGCATAACATGATCAGTAAGGAAGCTGCCCCTGCCAAAATCATTACAGAAAGCACAGTAGGCTTGTTAAATGTGTGTGTGTGTGTGTGAGAGAGAGAGAGAGAGAGAGAGGGAGAGAAATAAACATTTATAAATAATAATGTTTTAGTTTAAAGCAGATTCATTAGAAGTTCTATAAATTATTGATTTCATTAACAGACCTCATGTATGGGGGTTCATTTAATAAGTTCTTTTTTTTTGGGGTGGAGGGGGTCATACCATTCCTATGCCCTCTGTCACACACTACCCGCAGTGTATATTCATTCATTCATTCATTATCTCCCGCTTTATCCTCTATTAGGGTCGCGGTGGGGTTCCCCATGCCCATCCAGGGGAGAACACCTCGGGCGCTGGAGAGACAAACCCAGGACAGGGCGCCAATCCACCGCTGGGCACACACGCACTCACACAGACACACTCTAAACGGGGCAATTTTGAGAATTAACTTGATCCATGTTTTTGGATTGTGGGAGGAAACCGGAGAACCCGGAGGAAACCCACGCAGACACGGGGAGAACATGGAAACATCACCCAGATGGGGATTCGAACCAGAGCGCTGAGAGGCAAATGTGCTAACCACTAAGCCACCGTGCCGCCCCCGCGGTGTATAAATACATATAATTAAGCAAGGAGACCCACGTGGCCACGAGGAGAACCCAGATCGGGATGCCAAACAGGACCATTAAGCCATCATCTTTGGATTTATCCATCCATCCATAATGTTCTGCTAACTCTGGGTCTCTGGGTTCCTCATGCTCATTTAGGGGAGAATGTTTCGGGCGCTGGGCAGACACACCCAGGACAGGGCATCAGTCTATCACTGAGCACACACTCACTAACACATACACTACATAGGGGCAATATGGGAGCAGTCAATTTACCTCAAATCCATGTTTTTGGACGGTGGGAGGAAACCGGAGAACCCAGATTGGGATTCGAACTGGGATTCCCAAAGCTGAAAGGAGAACATGTTAACCACTAAGCCACTGTGCTGCCCTTTGGAATTATTAGAGTAATTATGAATTAATTATAGAGGGCATGGTGGCTTAGTGGTTGGCATGTTCTCCTCTCAGCACTAGGGATTCCCGGTTCGAATCCCCATCTGAGTGGAGTTACCATGTTCTCCCTGTGTCTGCGTGGGTTTCCTCCGGGTTCTCCAGTTTCCTCCCACAGTCCAAAAAACATGGATCAAGTCAATGGAGTTCTCCAAATTGCCCCATATAGAGTGTGTTTGTGTGAGTGAGTGTGTATCCAGTGATAAATTGGCGCCCTGTCCTGGGTGTATCTGCCCAGCGCCCGAAACGTTCTTCCTTGAATGGGCATGGGGAACCAACCCCCCCCCCCCTCGCGACCCTAATATAGGATAAAGCGAAAAATAATGGATGGATGGATGAATTAATTATGAAGTTTCTACATTGTTTATAACAAAGTAACAATAATTTGTCAAAAGATTATGTAAGTTACGTAATGTTTTGGGATTTGAAGGTTTTAAATGATACAGCCGCCAAAGCCGAAGCCTTAAAAAGAACAGTTTAGAGGTTCGATTCATTTCACTAACACTTGTTGTTAATACTCTTCTCTAATTAAATCCAACAGAACATACAGAACTTCCTCTCAGCAGTCACGACTGCATGCTATACTGGTATTTATAGATCAGAGCAGCACAATGTCACGCTTCTTTTTTATGGAAGGAGATCTGGAAACATGCAGAATCGGGTCTGAGTCATCATTCAATTGAGACACTGGAGACGGCGTCGGCAGAGGAGGGGGATCTGAGCCACTCACCGTATTCAGAAGACCTGGACGAAATGTATCATTTATAAGGCTTACTTAAACTTTTACTTTCATTCAATGATTCATTATCTTCCGCTTTATCCTATATTAGGGTCATTGGGGGGGGGTTCCATATACCCATCCAGGGACTTTTAAAATAAAATCTTCTCATTAAATCATCTCATATAGTAATCTATAGCTGTAAAGTATAATCTGATTCATTTAGGACATGCAAATCGGAGCGTGAACATTTCTGGACCAGCAGATTTAACATTTACGTTTTTCTGTGTATGTAATACAAGATTTGTACATCTACCCATGATGCATCATGGTTTGATGCTTGGATTTCAGCACAAGCAGCTGAATACAGTCATTTTCACGATGTATTTTAAAGTATTACAAATTACGAATTTACTATATAACGCACTGTGGAGGGTGGCATGGAGGCTTAGTGGTTGGCATGTTCTCCTCTCAGCGCTAGGGATTCCGAGTTCGAATCCCAATCTGGGTGGAGTGTTCTCCCTGTGTTCGCGTGGGTTTCCTCCGGGTTCTCTGGTTTCCTCCCACAGTCCAAAAACATGGATCAAGTCAATTGAGTTCTCCAAATTGCCCCATATAGGGTGTGTCTGTGTGAGTGAGTGTGTGCCCAGTGATAGACTGGCGTAATATATGTATATACAGTATGTAAAATTCCAAGAATGTAAATTTAGGAATATATATATATATATATATATATATATATATATATATAAATAATATGATAGATTAGAAAATATAAATATAGCAGCAATTTATAAATGTATAATACGGTACATGTGAGATGAGATGAGGTATTTTGGTGGGGTGATGATAACATGTGAATTACAGGTGAATACGTGAAAACGTCATTGCGAGAACAGGGAAAGCAACTAGTGTTCATAGTGGGGTTAAAAGCTCATCTTGGTCAAGTCAACCTTGACATGATTGTTGGTGCCACGTGGGCTGGACGCTACATTTCTGATGATTTTCAGTCTTTTCGATGTCAATAGTAAGAATCCCAAAAACGGCCGATGGGCAATCATAGCAGCGACTGCATAAGGGGAGGCGCTGTAATGCTTACTGAGTTTAAAGAGTCTCTAAAGACGCTCAGGATTCAGCTGCATTTTCTTAGGAACTTGGTCCTTGGCAGCAGCTCATTTTATGAAGAGGAAAGAAGCAGGATGCTGGAATAAGGAACAGATGGAGGGGGCATGCTGAGTCAGAAAACGTGACTAGACATGATGCCACTATTTCCTCCTGAGTGTTCAGAAGGAGGGCAGTCATTGATACAAATTCCATCCAGCTTTCCTGTCTTATCTTTCATCATTAAGCACACTTTGCAGTAATGCGAGCTGGGATACGGGATCTCTAATTTGCCATGGGAATCGGTATTTGATTAGCTGTCCCTTAAATAGACAGGAATTCCATGTAGTATGTGTGGCACTGATTTGGAAACGGAATATTATTTCTTTAGGCACAGTGGAAACAAAATGAGGTTTCTTAATAACGGATATGAACGTGCTTATAGAGTTATGGATTCAGGAGTTATTAGGCACAATTATTCACTTAAACCATCCATCCATTATCTTCAGCTTTATCCTCTATTAGGGTCGGGGGGGGGGGGGCCCCCCCCCCCCCCCCCCCCCCCCCCCCCCCCCCCCCCCCCCCCCCCCCCCCCCCCCCCCCCCCCCCCCCCCCCCCCCCCCCCCCCCCCCCCCCCCCCCCGAGGAAACCCACACAGACACGGGGAGGACATGGAAACTCCACCCAGATGGGGATGCGAACCGGGAATCCCTGGCGCTAAAAGGAGAACATGCCAACCACTAAGCCATCGTGCCACCCACACTGCTTAAATGTGGAGGACAAATTAGGCAGTGGGCAAATAAATCACTTTATCACTTCATAACAGAACAGGGCCTTCCCCAAACTGTTCACAGAAAGTGCAACTGCGCAGTGGGTCTAAATTAAATTCCAGAAATTATTTTAAAGATCGGCGGCATGGTGGCTTAGTGGTTGGCATGTTCTCCTCTCAGCGCTAGGGATTCCCGGTTTGAATCCCAATCTGGGTGGAGTTTCCATGTTCTCCACAGTCCAAAAACATGGATCAAGTCAATGGAGTTCTCCAAATTGCCCCATATAGAGTGTGTCTGTGTGAGTGAGTGTGTACCCAGTGATAGATTGGCGTCCTGTCCTGGGTCTATCTGCCCAGCGCCCGAAACGTCCTCCCCTGGATGGGCATGGGGAACCCCCCACGACCCTAATAGAGGATAAAGAGGAAGATAATGGATGGATGAATGTAAAGATCTGAGTTTCAATATTTTGGCTCATAGATAATCTTATAAATAATGCTAAAATTAAGGTAGTGTTATCTATACAAATCCTCACCGTATACCTCACTGAATACGACAACATGTGACCCTACCGAAATTTCTATACTCTACAACCATCAAGAAGCAGCTCGTGCTGTCTCACCACCTCTACACGATTCCAGCAGCAACAATACGATACGTTAATAAAATGTTAAAATGTTATAATGATTTAATAATGCATTATAAATTGTCATGACATTCTCATAACACTTTGTTAATGGGGTTATAAACATCTATGTACATGTATGACGTTATAATGTGCTATGTATACCAGATTTATAGAAAATGTCACCAAAAATGGTCCATAATTAGCTGCAGATCAAAAAAATCACCAGAAGGTGGCAGCAGATCCGAATCTATGTTATTAGATCTCAGAGCAGAAGGTCCAGTCCAGGTGCCTTTGAGCAAAACAGCTGCTAGAGCTGTCATGTTTCAGTAGATATAACATTACTGACTGACATGTTATGACCGAGTTTAGGTTAATAACTGATACAGTACAGAGATTTGAAGCAAACTTTGTTTTCCAATAAAAAAAATCCATTCATTCATCATCTTCCACTTTAACCTCTATTAGGGTCGCGGGGGGGTTCCCCATGCCCATCCAGGGGAGAGCGTTTCGGTGCTGGGCAGATACACCCAGAACAGGGCGCCAATCTATCATTGGACACACACTCACTCACACAAACACACTCTATAGGGGGCAATTTGTAGAATTCAATTGACTTGATCCATGTTTTTGGACTGTGGGAGGAAACCGGAGAACCCGGAGGAAACCCACACGAACACGGGCAGAACATGGAAGCTCCACCCAGATGGGTATTCGAACCTGGAATCCCTAGCGCTGAGAGGAGAACATGCTAACCACTAAGCCACTGTGCCACCCATCCATCCATCCATCCATCATCTTCCAATTTATCCTCTATTAGGGTCGCGGGGGGGTTCCGCATGCCCATCCAAGAAAGAACAATATGGACACAATCTAATTACACAGACTATATAAGGGCAATTTAAAGCAGCCAATTCACCTTGAATTCCTGGTTTTTGGACTGTGGAAAGAAACTGCAGAACCCAAAGAAGGCTAACCTGATAACCACTAAGCCACACAGTATATAGGGGCAATTTAAAAACAATAGAGATAAGCCAGGATTTTGGACCGTGGGAGGAAACCGGAGAACTGGGAAGACACACATGTGGATGCGGGGAGAACATGGAAACCAGATCCAACCAGATCACGATTCAAACTTAGATCCCCAGCGCTGAGAGGTGGACGTGCTAACCACTATGCTGCTGTACCACCCCACACACGATATACAGGGGTAATTAAAATGAAGGCAAGTTGTGGTAGGAAACTGAGAAATACCTTGCAGACACATGGAGAACATAGAAACTCCACCGGATCACGATTCAAACTTAGATCCCCAGCGCTGAGAGGAAGATGTGCTACCCCCTACACCGCCCCACAGGAGAGGATCAGCCCATTTTAAAGGAGATGCTGCATTACAGCGATTACTAAGCGAACACATGCACTGCATTCTCACTGACGCTGCATGAAGCAGATAATGAGGCGCTTGTGCTCCTTCAGTTCTTCACCGTATCGCAGAAAAGTGCTAATTATAGGTCATCACCTCCACAAGGAGAAAGTACAGGCGCTCGTTGTTTCATAGGGTGAATTAAAACGACAAACCTTCAGACTAAAGAGGGAGAAATGAAGCTGTCAGGTCATTTTTTTTTTCAATTAAAAATGTCGTATCAGCAGAACATTGCACAAAAAAATGATTATCTAAGGTTAGGATGTGGGTTTAATTGTGGTACTCACATTGTTTGAAGGTTCTATGTGAGATGCAGACAGCAGAGGCGTTAGAATGCTACTTTCTTGTTCATTCATTCATTCATTATCTTCCGCTTTATCCTCTATGAGGGTCGTGGGGGGGGTTCCCCAAGCCCATCCAGGGGAGAACGTTTCGGGCGCTGGGCAGATACACCCAGGACAGGGTGCCAATCTATCGCTGGGCACACACTCACATACACACTCTATATGGGGCAATTTGAGGAACTCAATTGACTTGATCCATGTTTTTGGACTGTGGGAGGAAACCGGAGAACCCGGAGAAAACCCACGCTGTTGTTGTTTAACGTATATATATATATATATATATATATATATATATATATATATATATATATATATATAGGCGACACGGTGGCTTAGTGGTTGGCATGTTCGCCTCTCAGCACTAGGGATTTCCGGTTTGAATCCCCATCTGAGTGGAGTTTCCATGTTCTCCCCGTGTCCACAAGGGTTTCCTCCTGGTTCTCCGGTTTCCTCCCACAGTCCAAAAACATGGATCAAGTCAATTGAATTCTCCAAATTGCCCCATATAGAGTGTGTGTGTAAGTGAGTATGTGTCTAGTGATAGATTGGCGTCCTGTCATGGGTGTGTCTGCCCAGCAAACAAATCTTTCCGGTGATTTATTCTCAATAATGAATACATATACCGTTTTTTGACCTAATTCCTAACTCTAACAATTAAAAACTGCCATCTAGTGGCCAAATTACAGAACACCATTTATATAACAGCTACAACAGGCTTAGTGCTCATCAGGAATCAGCTCATCTGTAGTTTATAATTGAAAATAATGTATTGTATATCACGCATTATTACCATTGATTTTTATTTGATGCTGCCCCCACCCCCCTTTTTTTTCCTACAACAGGTATTTGTTAAAGAGATGCGTCTTCAGTAGCTTCTTAAAACTGTTTACTGATTCTGCCTTACGGACAGAGTTGGGAAGATGGTTCCACCATGTTGCAGTGGTGAACGCCACGGAGTGAGAATCAGCTCCTCGGTGAGGTGGAATCACCAGGCGACATTCATCACTGGAGCGAAGTGAACGAGTCGGAGTGTATTTTGTAAAGATAGAGTGAGGGTAGGAGGGGGAAGGTCCAGAAATGGTTCTGTAGGCCAGAGTCAGTGACTTGTACTGAATGCGAGCAGCTACAGGGAGCCAATGGAGGGAAATGAAGTTCTTCATATGTACACATCAAATCTTTTGATCGTATGTAAATATGGACACATTATATTAAATTTACAGATGGACCAGGATACAAACACGGCGATAAAGTCCAGCGTACAGTGGCTTAAAGTTTGCAGTGTAAATGTTTGAAAGTCTAGGGTTAGATTTATCATGTTGCAAAGCCTACATTTTCATTACTCCATGAGTTCCACCTGAGCATTAAAGCCCAATGTTGCTCTCTCTCTGTATGTCTAACACATAACCATCCATGCATAGCATTCAAAAGTCTACAAACCTTTAACTCCTCAAACAGAGCGTAAAGAAGCCCCATTCAGCTGTTCCTCAGGATGCTGTGTAATGGAACACCTCTCCATACTCGTAAAAAAATATATTTATTTCAAACATATTGACTTACTGCTTGGGCGGCACGGTGGCTTAGTGGTTAGCATGTTCTCCTCTCAGCACTAGGGATTCCCGGTTCGAATCCACATCTGGGTGGAGTTTCCATGTTCTCCCCGTGTCCACGTGGGTTTCCTCCTGATTCTCAGGTTTCCTCCCACAGTCCAAAAACATGGATCAAGGTCAGTTGAATTCTCCAAATTGCCCCATATAGAGTGTGTCTGTGTGTGTGAGTGAGTGTGTGTTCAGTGATAGATTAGCTCCCTGTCCTGGGTCTATCTGCCCAGCGCCCGAGACGTTCTCCCATGGATGGGCATTGAGAACCTCCCCCCCCCCCCCTTGCAGCCCTAGTAGAGGATTAAGCAGAAGATAATGGATGGATGGACTTACAAGTATCCTAACTTGATGATTGTGGTCAGAACACAGTGTCGACCATGATACAGCCTTCTAGAGGGTTAAGGGTCTTGCTCAAAGTGCTTTATTGGTACCTTCAGTGGACCTGGGATTTAAACCCACAACCTTCAGATTGAAGAGCCCAACACCCTAACCACTGAGCTTCCACACCCTAATGCAATGGTCTGTTACGTTACATCCCATGAGGTCATTTTGCAGATGCTGGGGTCAGAGCACAGGGTTCTTACAGCCATAATGCAGCACCACTGGAGAAGTAAGAGTTAAGGAGTTTGCTCGAGAGGCCACATTGACAATTTGATAGAATTGGGGCTAGAACCCCGCCCGTCTGATTGACAGCCCGACATCAATAAGCTACCGTCCCTTGTCAATAAACACAAAGACAATCATATAACAATACAGTTTTCTTTTTACAGACCCCTTCAGGAATAATAACCAACACTGACACCTGTCTTTATCACTGGAGACATGCCAAGATAATTATTCACACTATTCATAAGCAGATCAGTTCAGTCTCTACATTGTAATTATGTAGGACAGGAATAGGCTTCATACAGTGATAATTACACTGTGCTGGAGACCCTACGTCCTAACATTGTATTAAACAGCACATATTAACTGCTTATACTCGCACATGTGCCCCACATCTCCTGTTGCAGGATGTGACAGTCACGCTGCCGTAGACGTGGTGCCAACAGGATGGGAGTCTTCTAACAGAGAATTCAACCCACATATGAAATATTATTTATAATAATATGAATCACCAACATTTTCACAAATATCAAGCCCTGCACATCAGAAGTGGGAGGATTTGGGGTTTTGGCGGCTAATTTGCATGCGTATCAAAACCATAGTTATCATAGTTCGGTTTTTATTCAATTGCAAATGCGTTTTGTTTATTTACATGCTAAAAGAATTCAATTGCCACCTATTGGTGCAAATATTCAGCATCTGCATAGGCTTTGTGGTCGATACGGCATTAAAAAGTAAACCCATAAAGGACCTCAGACTATTAATCTCATGCCTCTGTTCAGAACCGGAGCCATAAACCTGTTTGATGTCCAGTGAGGCAGAACACGTGTCTGGCAAGGACAATGCAAAAGCACAATAGAAAGCATTTAGAGAACTGGAATACTAACTCATATCAGAGGTCCTTTAAACAATAGAGAACCTCATGTAAAGGTTTGCACACCCCTGGTAAAGGTACATTTTAATTGGTTTTAACATGTCCATTCATTACCAGCTTCTTTACAGAATATATTTCTCTCTTCTTGGGTGGCTTTGTGATGCTGCTTCCTACAAATGGTGTAAACGTTAATTTACGTGTAATCGGCATTGGCATGTTAAATGATTTCTATACCATTTAGTCCTGTACTCAAAATGCATAGATGGAAGGAGATCATTTTTATTTTATATATATATATATATATATATATATATATATATATATATATATATATATATATATATATATATATAATAGCGGCACGGTGGCTTAGTGGTTAGCACATTTGCCTCTCAGCACTAGGGATTCCCGGTTCGAATCCCTATCTGGGTGTAGTTTCCATGTTCTCCCCGTGTCTGCGTGGGTTTCCTCCGGGTTCTCCGGTTTCCTCCCACAGTCCAAAAACATGGAACAAGTTAATTGAATTCTCAAAATTGCCCAGTTTAGAGTGTGTCTGTGTGAGTGAGTGTGTGTCCAGCGATGGATTGGCGCCGTGTCCTGGGTCTATCTGCCCAGCACCCGAGATGTTCTCCCCGGGATGGGCATGGGGAACCCCCCCGCGACCCTAATAGAGGATAAGCGGGAGATAATGAATGAATATATATATATACATATATATGTATATATATATATATATATATATATATATATATATATATATATATATATATATATATATATATATATATTTCAAATTTAGTTCATTGAAGAAGAATTTGTATTTTTGGATTCCCGGTTCGAATCCCCATCTGGGTGGAGTTTCCATGTTCTCCCCGTGTCCGCGTGGGTTTCCTCCGGGTTCTCCGGTTTCCTCCCACCGTCCAAAAACATGGATCAAGTCAATTGAGTTCTCCAAATTCCCATGTTGAGTGTGTTTGTGTGCGTGTCTGTGTGTGTGTGTGAGTGTGTGCCCAGCAATAGATTGGCGCCCTGTCCTGGGTGTATCTGCCCAGCGCCCGAAACGTTCTTCCCTGGATGGGCATGGGGAACCCCCCGCGACCCTGATATACGATAAAGTGAAAGATAATGAATGAATGAATGTAAATAACTGAAAATTAGAAAATCAGAATTTTATCGTGTATATATAGATTTCGAATTCTATTTCAAATGTATCCTAGTTTTTTGTTTAAATCTCTTCTAATGACTGGATACCATTTCTCCTTTCTTCTAATGTATCTGCTGCTGAGAATTTAAATTTCACCATCGTGGGACAAATAAAGGTTTATCTTGTCTTATCTTATCTTATGATTAACAAGAAGCAACAACCTCTGTACAACTTCAAAAGCATGTGTTTACCCCTGAGGCTTTAGAATGAAGGTTTGTCATTCTGACGACATCCAAATTGAGATCCGCCTGATTGGATGGCACTCATGCACATGCAGCCGGGGTGAGCGTCATTTAATCCTGAGCTGCAGTGTGGCGGCTGAAACGTTTTTTACTCAGCATGGAACGTACAACACTTTGTGCTCGTTGGAACTGCAGGCCTGAGACTCTGTGGTTTACCACACCTCAGAGCGAGAGGAAACAAGACAGCATAGGAAACCAGCGTGTTTTTTGAATACACAGCTAGTGCATGTCGGAACTATGTCCACTGCCTTTATTTATATTTATTATCCAACTAGAATCAGCCCTTCTTACACCGACAACCCAAAATAAGCATCCAGCTTCTGTAGCTCCTTCTGTTAAGCTTGATCAACATTAATTATTATTATTATTATTATTATTATTATTACAACAAATGTCAAAAGCTTGATGCAGCACTGCACTGCTTTAGGTGAAAATAAAGTGATAAAACCTATTTTACCTACTATGTTTACACACAGAGGATTTTGTCCTCCACATTTACCAACCGTGCAGTCAAACACAAACACAAACACAAACACAAACACAAACACACACACACACACACACACACATTGGGGAAGTGAGCACACATGCCCAGAGCGGTGGGCAGCCCCAAGGGCACTTCAGCCATAGTGCTTGTTGAGATCGGACATCAAAATGGGGACCTTCAGGTCGCAAGGCTGGTTCCTTAACCGCATGCAGATAACTGCCCCTATAGCTTTTATAGTTTTCTACAGTAATCTCAAGCCCATGTGACTATGTCCATTACAGTACCATGTCACCTTCTTATGACACAATAATAATTTATTCATTCATTATCTTCCGCTTTGTCCTATATTAGGGTCGCGGGGGGGTTCCCCATGCCCATCCAGGGGAGAACGTTTCGGGCGCTGGACAGATACACCCAGGAGAGGACGCCAATCTATCACTGGGCACACACTCACACAGACACGCACACACACACACACACACACACACACACACACACACACACACACACACACACACACACACACACACACACACTATATGGGGCAATTTGGAGAACTCAATTGACTTGATCCATGTTTTTGGACTGTGGGAGGAAACCGGAGAACATGGAGGAAACCCACGCAGACACGGGGAGAACATGGAAACTCCACCCAGATGGGGATTCGAACCGGGAATCCCTAGGTGGCTTAGTGGTGCTAACCACTTAGCCACCATGCCGTCCACACAATAATAATAATTCATTCATTCATTCATTATCTTCCGCTTTATCCTCTATTATAGTCGCTTATAGTCGCGTTGGGGTTCTCCATGCCCATCCAGGGGAGAACATTTTGGGCGCTGGGCAGATAGACCCAGGAGAGGACGCCAATCTATCGCTGGGCACACACTCACTCACACAGACACGCACGCAAACACACTCTATATGGGGCAATGTAGAGAACTCAATTGACTTGTTCCATGTTTTTGGACTGTGGGAGGAAACCGGGGAACCTGGAGGAAACCCACACAGACTCAGGGAGAACATGGAAACTCCACCCAGATGGGGATTTGAACCGGGACATGCTAACATGCCAACCACTAAACCACCATGCTGCCAATATTAATAATAATAATAATAATAATAATAATACATTTTATTTTTATAAGGGCCTTTATACTGCACAAGAGTTTAACATGCACATTCTGAAGTAGTTTCCACTCTCGGTTGGTACTCATACTGATATACTTTTTAGTATAAAAATACAGAGCCTTTGGCCTTTGGGTGATACTTTTAAACTAATCTGCCATACCCTTATGACCTCACTGATCACCACCTTTAAGTACAAAATAGCATGTCATGCGAAAGACACAACTTTAGGTTTGAATGTAGGTTTAATGTAAAGGTGCAGAAAATCACAGATGCACCTGAGCTTTATCACCGTAGCAACATCAGAACGTTACGAGTTAGTTGAAATCTTGGTTTTGTTCTAGAGAAATCAACGGGTTACAGACGTAAGATTTAACTGATTTAGGATTTATTTTCTAAAGTGTCCCTGTGTTTCTGATGATGAGATTGGTGCTTTACATAATCCCAGCTCTAGTTGAGACTACTCTGTGTCTCCTGTTTTGCATCTCTTTCCCAGTACGTCTGCTAACGCTGTAAATGTGTCAGAACACCAAAGGATTGAACACTTCAAAGGACATCCTGCGAGACAGGACAGATTCAGGGTGTGCAAAAGATAGGCGTTCACATTAAAGGTTTAGACAATGAGATCTGAAGCTCCTGTTTTAAATGCCGTTATGAATTACCTAATAGTTCTCTAACAGCGAAGCAGGTTGGGTTTGACAAAACTGTAGTGACAACAGAAACGCCGGCCAAAAAGGATTCTGGTAAGCACACAGTTTCCTAACCCAAGTGAAAGGCATCATACTCATCATAATAAAAAAGTGATGACAGCAGGCAGCAGTTCTGTTCTCGGTGGCTTCACTCTGTTCATTCTTGACCTCAAACAGCCAACACCACTTTGTAGGCTCTGTTACTGTCAGCAGTTGCGGATGTAGCTACACATTTCACATAGCATCGTGGGTAAGGCCCCTTTTTGCTTAAGCATTAAATTTTTTAAAGAGGCCAAACTAGAAGCAGGAGACATGCACATGTTATATAAGTGTGTGTGAGCATGACATAGAAAGAGATGAGATGGTCGCTTTATTTATGGAACACACTACATAGCTCACTCCATGAGACAACCAACAAATCACCCACAATATATATATATATATATAATAACACCTGTTCTGTGGGGTCCGGATCATCAGAGTACAGAGTAAAGGTATGGAGAGAACCAGATGGACTACACAATGTAGTTGAGGTAATACAACTCCTGTCTATATGATCAGTGGAGCTGATGTAATGGACTGTGAGTATAGCAACATGGTGGTGGTGTACCTGCGGCACGGTGGCTTAGCGATTAGCACGTTCTCCTCTCAGCACTAGGGATTCCCGGTTCGAATCCCCATCTGGATGGGGTTTCCATGTTCTCCCCGTGTCCGCGTGGGTTTCCTCCGGGTTCTTCGGTTTTCTCCCACAGTCCAAAAACATGGGTCAAGTCAATTGAGTTCTCCAAATTGCCCCATATAGAGTGTGTGTGTGTGTGTGTGTGTGAGTGTGTGTGCCCAGTGATAGATTGGCGCCCTGGCCTGGGTGTATCTGCCCAGCGCCTGAAACGTTCTCCCCTGGATGGGCATGGGGAACCCCCCGTGACTCTAATATGTAGGATAAAGCGGAAGATAATGGATGGATGGATGGTGGTGTACCTAATAAAGTGGCCTGTGTGTGCATTTCTATATCATGAAGTTCCACTTCTAATACAGATGTACCTAATAATCCAACAACTCCATTCTGTAGTCCATCTGTTTCTCTGCATACTTTGTTAATTATTGGGGTGATAAATGACTCTCAGGGCTGCAGTCCTACTAATGCCCTGTGTTGCTGATGATACTGAATCATAGACATCAGTGCTGCTGGAGATTTTAATTACTGTGTCTACTCACTGTACACTGCATTAGACTCTAAGTCCACTGTATTGCTTAGAGACAGATGCTGGTTTGCTGTTGTACAGTTTGTGTTGCATCAACCTCCTAATCAGTGCTCACAAAAAAGCTGCCCACAAGATGCCTGTGGCTGGATGGTTTTGACTGCTGGACTATTCCTGGCGACACCGAGGGTTTTGAAAGTTTAGATACTCAATTAACAGTGGGAAACCCAATTAACACACCAGCAGCATGTCCATGTTACTTCATGGCTGAGAGTGCTGAGATCCAAAGCTGGGTTGTGATGAGTGATAAAGATAAAATGAGCTCTTTTGCCTAATGCACTTACACACAGAGGAATGTGTCCTCCACATATAACTAATCCATGCAGTGAAACACACACAGGTGAAGCCGGAACTGTGGACAGCCTTGTGTATGGTGCCCAGGGAGCAAGTGGTATTAGGACACTACATCTCAAGTAATTGGTTGGAGCAGGACGTGAACCAGGGACCTTCAGGTCACAAATGCCCCCCAAAAAAGTATTCACAGGTGGTATCAGGTGGTATCAGGTGGTCCATCCAAGTACTTACCAGGCCCAACCCTCTTGAACTTCCAAAGGCAGATGAGATTGGGAATGCTCAGGGTGGTATGGCCGTGCATTTGGATGCATCACAGACAAAGTATTGAGACGTACCACTTAAGCATTATACTCAGTCTCTGATGGACAGAACTGGTCCTGTATTGTGATTTATGTAGTGGTGTATATGTGGTTTATTGATTTGTTAATGGAAGTAAAATAAATAGAATTACAAAGATCCTGTACATTCCTATGCTTCAGTGTTTGACGTAGTGTCTGGAAAGTCTCTGCTGGGTTCTCAGTGATCAGCTCACTGTGTAGTAAATGCTGTGTAGTGAGGAGTGAATGGGAGGGAGGAGTGAACTTGTCCAAAACGCAGCAAAGAAAGAAAAGGGAATTAAAACTGCCTGATCATTCAAACCAAACCAGTAACCAATCCAACCATTCATCACCGCAACTGGACCGTGAGTGAAACACGTTCCTCCAAGCAGTCTAAGCAACAGCACCTGAAGCACTTATTCATTCATTCATTCATTATCTCCCGCTTTATCCTCTATTAGGGTCGCGGTGGGGTTCCCCATGCCCATCCAAGGGAGAACGTTTCGGGCGCTGGGCAGATAGACCCAGGACAGGGCGCCAATCCATCGCTGGACACACACTCACTCACACAGACCCACTCTCTATGGGGCAATTTAGAGAATTCAATTGACTTGATCCATGTTTTTGGACTGTGGGAGGAAACCGGAGAACCCGGAGGAAACCCACGCGGACACGGGGAGAACATGGAAACTCCACCAAGATGGGGATTCGAACCGGGAATCACTAAGCCACCGTGCCGCCTAAGCACTTATTACTTTACATAAAACTGTTTAGTGTTTGACTTAATAGGAATTTATTTTAATACTCATCTGTTTCTCTTCAGATTTTTTTTAAATATAAACATATAAATATAAATTAAAAACATATTACTTCTTCTAAATATTATTGAGTCTTCTATAATTACCTATCTTGCCTACAGTTCAAAATATTTGTTCCAGCTCTAGTCATAGAATTATTTTATATGGAAAGGACTTGGAAAGGTTATCATAATTGGTATGTTCTCCCTGAGTCTGTACCGGATTCCCCACACCCCAAGCTAATAGAAGTCACCCTAAACATTCTCCCCTGGATGGTAATGAGCAAATATATAAATACAAATATCTCTATTAGGGTGGGGGGGGATCCATCAAGGAGAAAACGTTTCGGGCGCTGGGCAGATACACCCAGGATAGGACGCCAATCTATCGCTGGGCACACACTCACTCACACAGACACACTCTATATGGGGCAATTTGGAGAACTCAATGCACCTTGAAACCATGTTTCTGAAACGTTCTCCCCTGGATGGGGAACCCCCCCCCCCCCCCACGACCCTAATAGAGGATAAAGCTGAAGATAATGAATGAATGAATGAAAGGGTCGCGGGGGGTGGGGGGTCCCCATGATCCATGTTTTTGGACTGTGAGAGGAAACGAGAGAACCCGGAGGAAACCCACCCAAATTGCGATTTGAACCTGGATCCCCGGTGCTGAAAGGAGAACATGCTAAACACTAAACCACCGTGCCACCTCTTTTATTCATTCATTCATTCATTATCTTCCGCTTTATTCTATATTAGGGTCGCGAGGGGTGGGGGGGTTTCCCATGCCTATCCAGGGGAGAACGTTTCGGGCGCTGGGCAGATACACCCAGGACAGGGTGCTAATCCGTCGCTGGGCACACACTCACTCACACAGACACACTCTATATTGTGCAATTTGGAGAATTCAATTGACTTGATCCATGTTTTTGGACTGTGGGAGGAAACCGGAGAACCCGGAGGAAACCCACACAGACACGGGAAGAACATGGAAACTCCACCCAGATGGGGATTTGAACCGGGAATCCCTAGTGCTGAGAGGAGAACATGCTAACCACTAAGCCACCATGCCACCTCTTATATATATATATATATATATATAAAATAAAAAAACATTCATTCATTCATTATCTCCCGCTTTATCCTCTATTAGGGTTGTGGTGGGGGGTTCCCCATGCCCATCCAGGGGAGAACGTCTCGGGCGCTGGGCAGATACGCCCAGGACAGGGCGCCAATCCATCGCTGGGCACACACGCCCTCATACAGACACACTCTATATGGGGCAATTTTTTGAGAATTCAATTGACTGGATCCATGTTTTTGGACTGTGGGAGGAAACCGGAGAACCCGGAGGAAACCCACGCAGACACGGGGAGAACATGGAAACTCCACCCAGATGGGGATTCGAACCGGGAATCCCTAGTGCTGAGAGGAGAACATGCCAAACACTAAGCCACCGTGCCACCTCTTTTATATATAAATAATAAAAAGACAATCTAAGTTTATTAAGTAGGATGAATTCGCCGGACTCACGGCGTCGCTGCTGCTGGCGTCGTCGTCGTCGTGCACCTCGTCCGGAGCGGCGGCGGCGGAGTTGAGCAGCAGCGTCTCGAAACACGCCGAGCCCAGAGACGAGCTCTTCTGCTGGGACGCGACCGAATGAGCCACCGCGAGCCGCGGGCTGCCGTGGGCCGAAACCGAGCTGTCCGCCTGGATCCGCGGCGCCCCCTCCACGACCGCGAGCGGTGACTTTGTCCGCCCTTCGTCCGCTTTCTCCTCCAGGGAGGACGGCTTGGAGCTGCTCAGGTTGGGCTGCGAGGAGGAGAAGACGCGGTCCAGCACCGGTTTCTTCTTCCGCTTGAACATCCACAAGCCGCTCTCCTTTTTGGCGTCTGCGCCGCGTCGCTCCGAGCCGTGCTTCGGGCTCAGAAACGGTCTGGTCCGGTCCTGGACGTGCTTCCAGATCCTGCGCTGGTACGAAGAGGATGTCGCCTGCTGCTCCTTGGCGCTGTCACCTTTGGCTTTCTCCTCCATAGTTCCCGAGCAGCAGCCCGCCAGTCTGCAGCGCGCACGGCGTCGCCAATGTCACCGACGCGCCGACCCCAAAGACGCGCCGCGCAAACTGAAATCAAGACACCGAGCGGCAGGACAGGACAGGACAGGACAGGACAGCCGCCTGCTGCACTGAACATTCAACTGCAAATGTTTTCCTCCACAGACACCAGTCCTCTAAATACTCCCAAAAGCTGCTGCTCGGCCCCATCATCCTAATCCCCATCCTCCTCTAACCCCGCTGTCTAATTGCCATGTTAACACAGTATAGTGACGGAAGATTCCCCCACGAATCGACTCTTTCGAAACGACTCTTTTGGGCCATTCGATTCCCCGTTGAAGTGACTCAAAAGCGCTTGAGTCGATTCACTTGTACAGGCTGGATTAACCCATTCATCCATACCCATCTATTTGTCCTCTACTAGGGTAGCGGGGGGTGGGGGGGGGGTCCCCATGTCCATCCAGGGGAGAACATCTCGGGAGTTGGGCAGATACACCCAGGACAAGGGGGCAATCTATCGCTGGGCACACACTCAGTCACACAGACACATTCTATATGGGGCAATTTAGAGAACTCAATTGACCTTGTGACCTTGGTGGTTAGCATGTTCTCCTCTCAGCGCTAGGGATTCCCGGTTCGAATGGAGTTTTCATGTTCTCCCCGTGTCTGCGTGGGTTTCCTCCGGGTTCTCTGGTTTCCTCCAACAGTCCAAAAACATGGATCAAGTCAATTGAGTTCTCCAAATTGCCCCATATTGAATGTGTCTGTGTGTGAGTGTGTGCCCAGTAATAGATTGGTGTCCTGTCCTGGGTCTATCTGCCCAGCGCCCGAAACGTTCTCCCCTGGATGGGCATGGGGAAACCCCCCCCCCCCCCCTACCCTAATAGAGGATAAAGCGGAAGATAATGTATGGATGGATAAAGATTTATCCTTTTCTATCATTATTAATAATTTTCCATTCATTCATTATCTTTCGCTTTATCCTCTACTAGGGTCACGTGGGGGGGGGGGGGGGTCCCCATGCCCATCCAGGGGAGAACGTTTCGGGTGCTGGGTGGATACACCCAGGACAGGACACCAATCTATTACTGGGCACACGCTCACTCACACAGATATACACACTATATGGGGCAATTTGGAGAACTCAATTGAATTGATTCATGTTTTTGCACTGTGGGAGGAAACTGGAGAACCGGAGGAAACCCACGCCAACACGGGGAGAATGTGCTGCCTATTACTATTTAGTGATTACTAAAATCACATAAATGTGATGAAAAACCTGCTCAATGAAACTGGTTCCTGTTCAGTTCCAGATGGATTACAGTCCTCTTGACTCTAACAGATAACATCCCAGAAGCTATACAGCTAAAGTAGACTAAATGGCACTCTATAAAGCACTTAAAGTCCTGTTAAAATGCATTTGGTCTTGGTAATGCATCATATTTAGCTTTTCATATCAGGCCCATCATTTGTAAACTAGTGTGCTTAACACCCGAAATGCCCAGCAATAAACTAGTAATAAAAAGCAAAAAAATCAACAGCTGCCACCAAAGACCAGCAACCAGGTCATACAGGCCTGTGATGCTATTTTCAGCTCGGATATATTTATTGAGTAATGACACACTTTATTCATGTGTAAGCATCATTTATGTGGCTGTTTAAATCTACAGGCTCTCTATCTTCAAATTATATTTTGTAAATTAATAAAATATGAACTATAAATAATTTTTTTTTAGCTTTTGATACATTTATCAAAAGTCCAAAAACATGAATCAAGTCAATTGAGTTCTCAAATTTCCCCATATAGAGTGTGTCTGTGTGAGTGAGTGTGTGCCCAGCGATGGATTGGCACATTGTCCTGGGTGTATCTGCCCAGTGCCCGAAATGTTCTCCCCTGGATGGGCTTGGGGAACCCCCCCGCGACCCTAATAGAGGATAAAGCAGAAGAAAATGAATGAATGAATATAACGGATGGCATGGTGGCGTAGTGGTTAGTATGTCCACCTCTTAGCGCTGGGGATCCAGGTTGAATCCCAATCCGGGTGGAGTTTCCATGTTCTCCCCATCCATGTCAGAGTGGGTTTCCTCCCACAATCCCAAAACGTGGATTCAAAGAAATTCAATGCTTTAAATTGCCCATATATGGTGAATATGTGTCCAGTGATGGACTGGCGCCCTGTGCCAAATATATATACTTCCCTGGATCACCCCCTCCCCCCTTACTGCTACACTAGTAGTATTACAGTACACCTCCCCCCACTACCCTAGTAGTTAATATAGTAATTTGTAAAATGTAGCAAGAATTTGGCCAATAAAATAAAACAAAGTGGGCATGGGTTCATATTAAAATATATATTTTAAAAAATTGGTCCTCAAATCTACATGTCTAACAAGCTTCTAGTGGAATTGTAGTGCGCTTACATACTTTGGGTTATCTGTGTCACAGTCATATTTGGACTAATGTGATCAAATATTATTAAACCCTTGTTCTTGAAAGCTCAGCAAAATGCATCAGCAAGCAGATAAACAATGATGTTACAATCATGGCAGGAGAAAGATGTCGCTGATCATTCATGTTCAGTGAGAGGGACGTGTGATTCCCTCCTCATTCAACACTGAGAAGCAGATGGAAATGGTGTTTTACACCGCTGTAGATTAAATAAACTGCTTTTCTCAGAAAGAGATTATTAACCTTGGGTTTGTATTAAATTCATAGTGTATTTACGTCAATATTCCAGAACAGGGTCAAATGCACATTTGTCCAATGAACTGGAAAATATTTGAAAACCCTCTTTTATGTTCATAATAATTAAGAATTTTTGTATTCATTTCTTCTCAAATCCAAAATGCAGGTAAAAAAAAAAATCTCAACATCATCTAATATGATATACAATGCGTTTATACATTTAAACCAGATAACAATACAAAAATGTAAAAAGTTTACATTTAAATATACTGTAATACATTTACATTTGGTCATTTAGCAGACGCTTTTATCCAAAGCGACTTACAAGGTGAGCACATGGTTAATTACAACATCCCTGGAGTAATGAGGGTTAAGGGTCTTGCTCAAGGACCCACACTGGTAACTTCAGTGGACCTGGGATTTGAACCCCAACCTTCAGATTGATAGCCCAACACCCTGACCACTGAGCTACTGCGCCCCTGTAATATTTTGTGTGGGGCGGCACGGTGGTTTAGTGGTTAGCACATTCACCTCTCAGTGCTAGGGATTCCCGGTTCGAATCCCCATCTGGGTGGAGTTTCCCTGTTCTCCCCGTGTCCGCGTGGGTTTCCTCCGGGTTCTCCGGTTTCCTCGCACAGTCCAAAAACATAGATTAAATCAATTGAGTTCTCCAAATTGCCCCATATAGTAGAGTGTGTGTGCGTGTCTGTTGTGAGTGAGAGTGTGCCCAGCGATAGATTGGCGTCCTGTCCTGGGTGTATCTGCCCAGCGCCCGAAATGTTCTCCCCTGGATGGGCATGGGGAACCCCCCCGCGACGCTAAAATAGGATAAAGCGGGAGATAATAGATGGATGGATTTTGTGTAGTTAAATAAATCTTATCTACGGAAAAGCAACATAAAGGAATGGCATACAGAGCAGAATCCATAGCACATGCTGATGTCCAAGCTGCATATGATGTTATCAGCTGTGCATTAAAAAGTCTGCATGTCGGACAACTTTGAAACCATTAATCTAGTGATCCATTTATTTCCCCTTTGCCTTTAATTTGGTTGGTAATTTAATTTATTGTTAGCGGTTGTCAAGTATACAGACACACCCCCTCAGCACTTACAGCAGTAGCTAAGAGATTAGTCTGAACCACAAATTCATAAACCACACTGGAAGAAAACAATCCCCAGGCAAGTGCACTTTGTCTAAAAAACTGAATTTTATTATAATAATTCGACATTTTATTGGATTCAAAAGTAAATTAGGTACATCAATGAGTTTTGTTTAAAAATCGCAACATTTGACGTAGGTAGGAAAAAAAAATCCTAAAAATTGTAAACAAAATAACTTTATATTAATAACTAATTATTTATTTTACACTAGTAATATAAATAAATTAATTATTTATACAGATAATGAAAATAAATTTGTGTTATTGCATATATATATATAATGATTATTTATTTTACACAAGTAATATAAATAAATTAATTATTTATATAGATAATAAAAATTAATGTGTTATTGTATATATATATATATATATATATATATATATATATATATATATATATATATATATATATATATATATATATATATAGCCGGCACGGTGGCTTAGTGGTTAGCATGTTCTCCTCTCAGCACTAGGGTTTCCTCCGG
Source organism: Corydoras maculifer (assembly GCA_019802435.1). NCBI lineage: Eukaryota > Metazoa > Chordata > Actinopteri > Siluriformes > Callichthyidae > Corydoras > Corydoras maculifer. The sequence goes on from JAFMOD010000981.1 coordinate 291,264, forward strand.
GTTCTCCGGTTTCCTCCCACAGCCCCATATAGAGTGTGTCTGTGTGAGTGAGTGTGTGCCCAGCGATGGATTGGCGCCCTGTCCTGGGTCTATCTGCCCAGAGCCCGAGACGTTCTCTCCTGGATGGGCATGGGGAACCCCACCGCGACCCTAATAGAGGATAAAGCGGGAGATAATGAATGAATGAATGAATGAATGAATGAATATATATATATATATTGCTACATGTAGTTTGGTTAATCAGAAAAACCACAAGCTTGTTGAAGGTGTAAATAAGGGCCAAAACTTAAAAGTGAAAGTAATTGTTTCTGCCATGACATTTTGGTAATTCAATTCTGCATTATTAAAGGGAACCCCAGTGTGAGAAAACATCAGCTTGTTACACTAAAGACACAGCCAATCAATGACTGATCTGGTTTGTTCAAATCCTCAGGGGTTGTTTACAATTTAACTTGATTTCTAAAAAAAATCTGTTTATATATACACACACACACACACACACACACACACACACACACACACACACACACACACATCTCTGGGCACACACTTGCATAGACATTATAAAATGCAATTAAGATGGAGGAATTAGGATATTTGTAATTTAATTTAAGCTAATTCAACTTGAGTCCATGTTTTTGGACTGGGGGAGAAAACCGAAAAACCCAGAGAGAACCCATACGGATACAGGGAGAACATAGAAACTCCACCCAGTTTGGGATTTGAACCTGGATCCTCAGCACTGAAAGCTGGACATGCTAACCACCACAGATCAGTGAACTGTTCTGTACAATTTCCCACATTTTGCTCTGAAATGGCTGGGACAGACTCCAGCTTTATGAATTTCCTTATTTCTTTTTAACCAACAGACTCTAAATGACACAGGGACTTATGAATGTGCATGTCTTTTCTTATAAAACACAATTAACCAGATGTAACATTTTGCTTTTTTGTTCAGACAAACTTTTCTGAAGATGAGCAAATCAGAACAGACGCTGGCTACATTGTTAGAAAAGGCCTTTTCGATCAAAGAAGAGGTGGTCACTAGTTTAAATGCCACTCAGGGATCAGTTCTGATGGAGGCATCTGCCAGAAAACTTCTGGAGAACCACATCCAGATCATCACTAACATCGTTAAACAGCTTAGTAAGGACATCCAGGTATAACACTAACACATGACCTATATACATGTATCTACAACCATTCATTCATTCAATATCTTAGAATTAATCCTTTACTAGGGTCGTGGGGGGTGGGGGGGGGGCTTCCCATGCCAGGGAGAACATTTTGGGCATTGGGCAGATACACCCAGGACAGGGCACCAATCTATTGTTGAGCACGCTCACTCACACAGACACACAAACACACAGTGTATGGGGCAATTTAGAGCATTTACCTTAAATCTGTGTTTTTGGACTGTGGAAGAAAACCGGAGAACTTACCCACGTGGAGAACATGGAAACAGATCCTCAGCGATAGGGGATGAACCACTAAACTACCACTAAGTCCAAAAACATGGATCAAGGTCAATTAAATGCTCAAAATTGCCCCAGGCGGCACAGTAGCTTAGTGGTTAGCGTGTTCTCCTCTCAGCGCTAGGGATTCCCAGTTCGAATCCCCATCTGGGTGGAGTTTCCATGTTCTCCCCGTGTCCGTGTGGGTTTCCTCCGGGTTCTCCGGTTTCCTCCCACAGTCCAAAAACATGGATCAAGTCAATTGAGTTCTCCAAATTGCCCCATATAGAGTGTGTGTGTCTGTGTGAGTTGTGTGTGCCTAGTGATGAATTGGCACCCTGTCCTGGGTGTATCTGCCCAGCGCCCGAAAAGTTCTCCCCTGGATGGGCATGGGGAACCCCCCCGCGACCCTAATATAGGATAAAAGCGGAAGATAATGAATGAATAAATGAAAATTGCCCCATATAGAGTGTGTTTGTGTGTGTCTATGTGTCTGTGTGTCTGTGTGATAGATTGGTGCCCTGGCACCCGAAACAGAGAGACCCTGGATGGGAATTAAGGAAGACCCTAGTAGAGGATTAGGCAGAAGATGGATGGATGTCTCTGTAACTGTGATATCTGATTAATTACTAATCCCCCGTTATTTGTAGGTGGTGGAGGCTCAGATTGTTCAGAGGGACAATATAGCCTCAGGAACAACTCATGCAGTACAAAGCCTAGATCACAAGAACCTAATGGTCGTGGGCGATCTTCGAGGCAGAGTGGCCAGGTATCAGCTTAAATGTGAGATGTTACTGTCAGTCACACACACACACACAGGCTCGCTGATGACCGAGAGTGAAATAAGTGTGAAACATTTCAGTTTGTAAAAAAAAAAAAAAAAAAAAAATGCCATGCAGCTAACACCCCACTGTGTGGTTTAAAAATGTAAGAGTCAGCAAAAAAACACTTTGACATTTGAAAAAAAGTAGTGAGAACATGAAGGCACTGTGTGATCTCTAACTTGTCCTGGTTCTCGACTTTAAAAATCATTGAGAATCTAATTCTTCTGATTAAATGACATGTCGGCGGCGCAGTGGATTAGTGGTTAGTATGTTCTCCTCTCAGCGCTAGGGATTCCCGGTTCGAATCCCCATCTGGGTGGAGTTTCCATGTTCTCCCCGTGTCGGCGTGGGTGTCCTCCGGGTTCTCCGGTTGCCTCCCACAGTCCAAAAACATGGATCAACGTCAATTGAATTCTCCAAATTGCCCCATGTAGGGTGTGTGTGAGTGAGTGAGTGAGTGAGTGTGTGCCCAGTGATGGATTGGCGCCCTGTCCTGGGTCTATCTGCCCAGTGCCCGAAACGTTCTTCCCTGGATGGGCATGGGGAACCCCACCGTGACCCTAATAGAGGATAAAGCAGAAGATAATGAATGAATGAATGAATAAATGACATGTCGGCGGCACGGTGGCTTAGTGGTTAGCATGTTCTCCTCTCAGCACTAGGGATTCCTGGTTCGAATCCCCATCTGGGTGGAGTTGCCATGCTCTCCCCGTGTCTGCGTGGGTTTCCTCCGGGTTCTCCGGTTTTCTCCCACAGTCCAAAAACATGGATCAAGTCAATTGAATCCTCCAAATTGCCCCATATAGAGTGTGTCTGTGTGTGTGAGTGTGTGCCCAGCGATGGATTGGCGCCCGGTCCTAGGTCTATCTGCCAAACGTTCTTCCCTGGATGGGCATGGGGAACCCCTCCCGTGAGCCTAGTGGAGGATAAAGTGGAAGATAATGGATGGATGGATGGATGGAATTCATTTATAAAATATACTTTGTGATATTTAACATTCTTTATTAAAGCACTGCAGATGTGAGTGGTTTGTGGAGTGGTCATGATGGGAGCCTGCCCCAGCAGAGCAGACCATGGTGTGGCCTTCATGTTACTTAGTGCCCTGGTGAAGAGAGCCTGTCAACTCTGATTAATGGCATAAAAATCGAAAAATTATTCATGATTAGCAGAAGTGGAGACTTTTCTTGAAGTCATAGAGATGGAAATGTCCACATAACCTACATATCAGAGTAAATGGTCAGTATGCCATGCAGCAAAACTAATTCGAAGTGGAAATGGACCATGACTGGGGTAGTTATTAGAAGATTCAATGAACTTTTTTCATTCGGGTCGTCCAGCCTTCACATCATTACAACATGAATTGAATTCCTCACAAACGTATTACGTTAATAAACACGGTGTTTGATGCAGTTAAAGTAATTAGACGGAATTCAGTTGACTTACCCATTTGTAATAACTGAACTGTAACATTAGGTGTGATGCCACTATATCCAAGCTGTCTGCAGATGTGAGGACAGGAGGAGAGCAAATCCTAAAGCTGCAGCTGGAAATCAACGAGATTAAGTCTGCAATAGAAATTAGACTCAAAGAATTGGAAAAGAAGGTGAAGGACATAATTTTCATTTCATTTCATTACTCATTACCTCTCAGGTACATCATGTATAATTATCCACCCATCCATCAGCTTCCGCATCTTTCTGTACTAGGGTCACGGGGGGCAGGGTTCGGCCGGAGAACCCGGAGAAAACCCAAGTGGGCATGGGGAGAACATGGAAACTCTACCTACATCGGGATTTGAATCTTAATCACTAGCACTGAAAGGTGGCTGTGCTAACCACTGCACCACTGTGCTGCCCCAGGCTTCCAAACCTTCCATCCTATTAGGGTCGTGGGGGGGGGGGTTCTCCATGCCCATCCAGGGGAGAACGTTTCGGGTGCTGGACAGATACACCCAGGACAGGACACCAGTCTATCACTGGACACACACTCACTCACACACACGCTCTATATGGGGCAATTTGGAGAACTCAATTGACTTGATCCATGTTTTTGGATTGTGGGAGGAAACCGGAGAACCCAGAGGAAATATGTATATATATATATGGCGGCACAGTGGCTTAGTGGTTAGCACGTTCGCCTCTCAGCGCTAGGGATTCCCGGTTCGAATCCCCATCTGGGTGGAGTTTCCATGTTCTCCCCGTGTCTGCGTGGGTTTCCTCCGGGTTCTCCGGTTTCCTCCCACAGTCCAAAAACATGGAGCAAGTTAATTGAATTCTCAAAATTGCCCCATATAGAGTGTGTCTGTGTGAGTGAGTGTGTGCCCAGCGATGGATTGGCGCCCTGTCCTGGGTCTATCTGCCCAGCGCCCAAGACGGTCTCCCCTGGATGGGCATGGGGAACCCCACCGCGACCCTAATAGAGGATAAGCGGGAGATAATGAGGCCCTTAACCCTCATTGCTTCAGGGTTGTTGTGATTGACCCTGTGCTCACCTTGTAAGTCGCTTTGGATAAAAGCATCTGCTAAATGACCAAATGTAAATGTAAATGTAAATGTAAATGTAAATGTAAATGTAAATGTAAATGCAATACTCAGATGAAACTGTGCAGGTTAATGTTTATATAAATATCCTGTAAAGTGAACATCTATTCATTTTACTCTGCTTTAAAGGCTTGGTTCAGCGCTTGCTTCCTTGTTGCTGCAAATATCAGTGGCACATAGTAAATCACTATGATTTAAGAGCGTTAAGCCTGGTGGTGGAGAAAAGACTCCCCAGTGGCAATACAGGCGTCTGAAAGAAAGAGAGAGAGAGAGAGAGAGAGAGAGAGAGAGAATACCTGCAGAAACCATACAGACTCACTGCATTTCTGCTACACTCTGGTTTAACTCCATCACTTATCTGTCTGAAAAATAGAGGCTGAAGGAGGAAAACTGACTGTAACCCCTTTAACTGTAATCTCCAATAATAGCACTGATGACATCTAAAGTCAGATACTCCATCCATCCATTATCTTCCACTTTATCCTCTATTAGGGTCACGGTGGGGTTCCCCATGCCCATCCAGGGGAGAACGTTTCGGGCACTGGGCAGATACACCCAGGACAGGGCGCCAATCTATCGCTGGGCACACACTCACTCACACAGACACACTCTATATGGGGCAATTTTGGAGAACTCAATTGACAAGATCCATGTTTTTGGGCTGTGGGAGAAAACCGGAGAACCCGGAGGAAACCCACGCGGACACGGGGAGAACATGGAAACTCCACCCAGATGGGGATTCAAACCGGGAATCCCTAGTGCTGAGAGGCGAACATGCTAACCACTAAGCCGCGGTGCCGCGAAGTCAGATACTGTATATATAAAATATAAATGAAATGTCTTTCTATGCCTTTAATGGGAGACCTTTTAAAGGTTATTGATAAACCTTTAAAAACTAATACTCTTAACTAAATAACTAAACCAGCAGATATTTATTTGCATTAATGGTGATGGTGTAGTGGTTAGCTTGAACGCTAGGAATTCCTGGTTTGAATCCCATTCTGGGTGGAGTTTCCATGTTCTCCCCGTGTCCACGTGAGTTTCCTCCGGGTTCTCCGGTTTCCTCCCACAGTCCAAAAACATGGATCAAGGTCAATTGAGTTCTCCAAATTGCCCCATATAGAGTGTGTCTGTGTGAGTGATCCCCCCCCCCCCCAAGACCCTAATAGAGGATAAAGCAGAATATAATGGATGGATGGCTGGACTTCATAAATATATATCAAGTGAGAAATATGTTGATGTGTTTATGTTTATTACTGATTTTCCAGCTGTTTGCATAAAATAATAGATACAAAATATTACTATGGTGTTGAACGTGTCCTCCATGCCACATTTTAGATTTTCCAGTCACAGGGACAGATGGAAACTTTGCAGTTACAGCAGATTGAGTCGCAAAAGAACGCATCAGAAGACATACACAGAGACATTCAACTGCTTCAAATAAAGTAAGGACAATTTTCTCATCTCAAAAGGTGTTTGTAAAGACTGTGGAGGAAACCGGAGAACACTGCACAGACATAGGGAGAACATGCAAACTCCACCCAGACCAGAATATGAATACTGGGTGTAGCAGGTGGGTGGGTGTTTGTAAATATAAGGCTCAGAAGGGTAAAGCGGCTCACCTGAAGTGCATCTCTGTCTGTTACAGTAAGGAGGGGCGAGAAGAGAACACAGCTGTGAAAACAGACAGACAGAAACCCGTGACAAACACAACTGTGTATTTATGGGTGTGCTGACCAAAGGCGTCCAGGTTCTAAATAATTCTCCGATCCCACAGAGAAGTGGCTTTTGTTTCCTCAATGGCTATAAAGCCTATCCTGCACTCCAAGTCATCATTACTTAGGCATGGGCTTGTGGTTAAGGAACCAGCCATGTGACCTGAAGGACTCCGGTTCGATTCCCGATCCCATCAAGTACCATGGCTGAAGTGCCCTTGGGAAAGGCACCTAACCCCGATTGCTCCCCGGGCGCCGTATTCAAGGCTGTCCACCACTCCGGGCACGTGTACTTACTTCACCAGTGTGTGTGTGTGTGTGTGTGTGTATATGTGTGTGTTTTACTGCACGGATGGGTTAAATATGGAGGACAAATCCCTCAAAATCAATCACTTGAACTTTAACTGTACAGATTGCTCACATACACATCTATGTTTGGGTTTCATCATTGTGGTTTATCCATCCATCACCTTCCTCTTTATCCTCTATTAGGGCGTCAGGACAGGGCGTCAATCTATCACTGGGCTCCTCCTATCCTCACTCACACACACACACTCTATATGGGGCAATTTGGAGAACTCAATTGACCTTGATCCATGTTTTTGGACTGTGGGAGGAAACCGGAGAACCCAAAGGAAACCCACACAGACACGGGGAGAACATGGAAACTCCACCCAGATGGGGATTAATTAAAGAAAACAGGAAATGGGCCTGCGGCACAGTGTCTTAGTGTTTAGCATGTTCTCCTCTCAGCACTAGGGATTCCTGGTTTGAATCCCCATCTGGGTGGAGTTTCCATGTTCTCCCCGTGTCCACGTGGGTTTCCTCCGGGTTCTCCGGTTTCCTCCCACAGTCCAAAAACATGGATCAAGTCATTTGAATTCTCCAAATTGCCCCATATAGAGTGTGTCTGTGTGAGTGAGTGTGTGCCCAGCGATGGATTGGTGCCCTGTCCTGGGTGTATCTGCCCAGCGCCCAAAACGTTCTCCCCTGGATGGGCATGGGGAACCCCCCACGACCCTAATAGAGGATAAAGCGGAAGATGAATGAATAAATGTCAACCAGACTTTGCAGATCTTCATTTTTAAATAGTGAATTTGCACTCTTAATGATTTATATTTACGTGTGTTTGTTTTCACATCTAGGGCGGCACGGTGGCTTAGTGGTTAGCATGTTCTCCTCTCAGCAATAGGGATTCCCGGTTCGAATCCCCATCTGGGTGGAGTTTCCATGTTCTCCCCTTGTCCGTGTGGGTTTCCTCCAGGTTCTCCGGTTTCCTCCCACAGTCCAAAAACATGGATCAAGTTAATTGAATTCTCAAAATTGCCCCATATAGAGTGTGTTTGTTTGTGTGAGTGAATGTGTGCCCAGCGATGGATTGGCTCCCTGTCCTGGGTCTATCTGCTCAGTGCCTGAGACATTCCCCCCCCCCCCCCTAATACAGGATAAAGCAGAAGATAATGGATGAATGAATGAATGTTTTCACATCTAAAGCTGAACGGCTGAATAGAGCTAATGCTTGATTTAAAGCTTTATATGGATGTGTATTCAGGACATCCGGAAAGCTGAAACGACTGGAGGAGGAAGCAGCCGGGATCAAGACATGGACAGAGCAGCAGCTGAGCGCCACCGCACAAACACACGTGCAGAGCAGTCAACAGCTGCACACACTGCTGCAGGGCCGAGTGGTAACCCATTTGTTCCAATTAGCCAAGATTTTGATCTTTTTGTTGGCAGTTCAGCATGAAAGATTTATAGTGATTGCATATTCATTCATTCATCCATTATCTCCCGCTTTATGATCTATTAGGGTCACTGGGGGGGGGGGGTTTCCCCATGCCCATCCAGGGTAGAACGTTTCGGGCGCTGGGCAGATAGACCCAGGACAGGACACCAATCTATCACTGGACACATACTCACTCACACAGACACACTCTATATGGGGCAATTTGGAGAATTCAATTGACTTGATCCATGTTTTTGGACTGTGGGAGGAAACCGGAGAACCCGGAGGAAACCCACGCAGACACGGGGACAACATGGAAACTCCACCCAGATGGGGATTCGAACCGGGAGGAGAGGAGAACATGCTAACCACTAAGCCACCATGCCGCCTTAATGTAATAAAACTACATTAAGACGTGATTAATGTCACTAATTTGTATTATATGTATTTGTAAAGGTGGAAGTGGAGCAGAAGCTGAAGTCACATGTGGATCTTCTGACCGGTCAATTGGGACGGGTGGAGGAGAAGCTAGCTAAGGAAAAAATGTCTGACTGGGTTAAAGGATCAGAGAGCAAACTTGCCAACCGGATTGACACTCTGGAACAAGGATTAAGGGATGAACTGGAGCAGATGAGACGTGAATATCAGTCAGGTAAGGTCATTTTTAAAGAAATAGAAATCCTACATAGGCGGCACGGTGGCTTAGTGTTTAGCATGTTCTCCTCTCGGCACTAGGGATTCCCGGTTCGAATCCCCATCAGGGTGGAGTTTCCATGTTCTCCCCGTGTCCGCGTGGGTTTCCTTCAGGTTCTCCGGTTTCCTCCCACAGTCCAAAAACATGGACCAAGTCAATTGAATTCTCCAAATTGCCCCAAATAGAGTGTGTCGGTCATTATCTTCCGCTTTATCCTCTATTAGGGTCGCGGGGGGGTTTCCCATGCCCATTCAGGGGAGAACGTTTCGGGCGCTGGGCAGATACACCCAGGACAGGGCGCCAATCCATCGCTGGGCACACACTCACTCACACAGACACACTCTAAATGGGGCAATTTTTGAGGATTCAATTAACTTGATCCATGTATTTGGACTGTGGGAGGAAACCGGAGAACCCGAAGGAAACCCACGCAGACACGGGGAGAACATGGAAACTCCACCCAGATGGGAATTTGAACCGGGAATCCCTAGTGCTGAGAGGAGAACATGCTAACCACTAAGCCACCGTGCCGCCATGTACGACATTCACAGAGAAATTACTTGAACATACAGTGGGTTGCAAAAGTATTCATACCCCTTGAACTTTTCCATATTTTTTCACATTACAACCACAAACATAAATATATTTCACTGGAATTTAATGTGAAAGACCAAAACAAAGTGGTATACAATTGTGAAGTGGAATGAAAGTTATACATGAATCAACAATTTTTTTACAAATAAAAAACTGAAAAGTGCGATGTGCAAAATTATTCAGCCCCCCTGAGTCAATACTTTGTGGAACCACCTTTTGCTGCAATTACAGCTGCAAGTCTTTTAGGGTATGTCTCCACCAGNAAAAGGGGGCTGAATAATTTTGCACATCGCACTTTTCAGTTTTTTATTTGTAAAAAAATTGTTGATTCATGTATAACTTTCATTCCACTTCACAATTGTATACCACTTTGTGTTGGTCTTTCACATTAAATTCCAGTGAAATATATTTATGTTTGTGGTTGTAATGTGACAAAATATGGAAAAGTTCAAGGGGTATGAATACTTTTGCAACCCACTGTATGCATTACAAATACGGTCACATGGACCTGATCCGGCAAGTTAGGATGTGTAAATAATGTATTATTTACCAACCCAAAAGAGAAGGAAAAGGAAGTGAACAGAAATAAGATTTTATCACATTGCTAAAGACACTCAAAGTTTATACAACCCAACATGAGTTTTGTACATTGTAGTGTAGTATATCGTAGCATATTATATATATATATACACACATATATACACACACACACACACATACATCCATTATCTTCTGCTTTATCCCCTAGTAGGGTCGCGGGGGGGGGAGGGGGTCCCCATGCCCATCCAGGGAAGAACGTTTCAGGCGCTGGGCAGATACACCCAGGACAGGACGCCATTCTATCGCTGGGCACACACTTACTCACACAGACACACTCTATATGGGGCAATTTAGAGAACTCAATTGACTTGATCCATGTTTTTAGACTGTGGGAAGAAACTGGAGAACCCGGAGAAAACCCACACAGACACGGGGAGAACATGGAAACTCCACCCAGATGGGTATTCGAACTGGGAATCCCTAGTGCTGAGAGAACATGCCAACCACTAAGCCACCGTGCCGCCCTACATACACACACACACACACACATATATATGTATATATATTAAAAAAAGTCATTAATAGGCAGACCGCAGTCCAAATCCGGACCCATTATTTTTATATATGTTGCTTGGTCGTTGGCATGTGGTTAGCACCTCTCAGCCTTAGTTAGCACCTCTACATATATACATATACACACACATATACATGTGTGTGTATATATGTAGAGGCGCTAACTAAGGCTGAGCGGTGCTGTAGTATCTGCAATTCCCCCCTGGGGATTCAGAAGGTAATTGATTCTAAAAATAAAATGAACTAACTAACTAACTAACTAACTAAAATATCTAGTAAAATAGAAAGACTAGTCTGTTACACAGTAGAACTACAATGGTATCTATATAGTGAGTGGAAATATAAAACAACCAATATGTGTTGATTTAAAGAGGTGTGCCTTATAAAATGACCAGGGAATAGACGTGACAATTCCTTCAGCGGTCTAATAAAACAGCGGCAGTAAGGGAAACTCAGCGAGAAAAGCACAGATTGGCTTGTATTGGAATTTTCACAAGCCCATCTCGTCTTCTCTCAATGATTTCAGCAACCACTAAACACCTTTACCATAAACCCATAGTGTTGAAAACAGCAGCTCTGGAATAAAACATTAAATTAAAGGTCAAACCAAGTCAACAGATAACACCAGCAACTAAAAGTTTGGCAGATCATTCAGCTTAAAGCCTTAAAAGTAAAACGCTCACTCCATCTCTGACAGGTCTGCAACCGGAGAAAAGTCGATGCATAATAGATCAGAAGCCAGACACTCAATAGCAAAGAAGATCTGTTGCAAGTCATAAAGCAGAGTTCCAAACACTCCTTATATGTATATACTTTGACTTACATGCAGGCTTCCAGACAGTCCACGATGCCATTGCATCCCTGAAGAATATTGGAGACACGAAAGCAAAACTAGATAAAGGAGAACTGAAGAAGGACATCAGGCAGATTCAGAGGGTGATGCTGGGACGGCCGGATGTCTGAGCCGTACAGAGTTCAGCTGCATGAGAATTACTAGCATATTTGTAACACCAGCATAATGTCAGAATATTAGTTTCACATAAAGCATCAGTGAGTATTTAAAAAGCAATAATGCAGAAGTTTGAATAGCTTTAGGCAAATTAAATGTTTTTTTGTTTATTTTTTTTTAATTATTTTTCAGTGAAGATACAGAACCAGTCAAAATTAGGACACAACCCCCTTCTTACCATTATCTTCATTCATTCATTATCTTCCGCTTTATCCTCTATTAGGGTCACGGTGGGGTTCCCATCCAGGGGAGAACGTTTCAGGCGCTGGGCAGATACACCCAGGACGGGGTGCCAATCTATCGCCGGGCACACACTCACTTACACAGACACACTCTATATGGGGCAATTTGGAGAATTCAATTGACTTGATGCATGTTTCTGGACTGTGGGAGGAAACCGGAGAACCAGGAGACACGGGGAGAACATGGAAACTCCACCCAGATGGGGATTCGAACCGGGAATCCCTAGTGCTGAGAGAAGAACATGCCAACCACTAAGCCACTGTGCTGTCCCTCTTACCATTATCTAATTTGTATAATTGCAGACTGTAGTCCATCTGTGTTCTTTGTTGTTGTTAGTCCCCTGTTGGTTCTCTGTTCTCTGTTGGTCAGGAGCATCACAGAACAGGTATCATTTGGGTGGTGGATTGTTTATTGTCAGTTCTGCAGTGACACTGATGTGGTGATGGGATTTAGTGCAGCAGTGCTGCTGGAGTTTCATTTCTCCACCTCAGTGACACTGCTGGGATAGGACTTATGCACCCACCAAATAACCCCTGCTCTGTGGTGGTACTATTGGGGTTCTGAGCATTAGAACAGAGTAAAGGGGACGTACACAGTATGTACTGTAGAACAAAAACAGATGGACTACAGAATGGAATTGGAGAACTACAAAGTCCATCTTTATAATAAGTGCAACTGAGAACATGGACAATAAATGGAGCAAAAAGGGGGCGTGGCCAAACTTTTGACTGATACTGAGGATTCTTTTTGTAGAACAAGAACAGTCTGGTATTGTACAGTAGAACTACACTGTCCTTCAATAAGTGGAGCATGAAGGTGGCGTGTCCAAATTTTTGACTGGTTCTACTGTATACATATATATATACACACACACACACACACACACACACACACAAACATATATATGTAAAAGTTTTATTTCTGAAAATGATTGGCATGTTACACTTTGATCAAGCGATTTTTCCATGACATTTGTAAGCAGAGGAAATGCAGATGGATTGGCATTGAGGGTGGACCATGTGCTTTCTACTGTCTTACCGCCGTAGGCTCATCTTCATCATTCAGTGTGATAACTTACACTCTATTTCCCTAAAAGCATTTACATTTGCTTTTGTGCCAGGTGCTTCGGAAATGTTTAACATCCATTATAACCTGGTGTCAGCTCTTTTCATTTAATGTCTTATAATAAAACTTTGGGAACCAGGCTTTAGTGTCTGCCTCTTGAACATGAAGGTCAGTTAAGTTACGCAAGGCACTATCTATAATTAAGCTTTGAGACCACACCATATTAATCCAAACCTTTCCTTTGGCTGTTTGGTTTTTACACTTCACACACTCATCATCTGAGAGTGAAGTGACCAGCTGATTATTACTTATTTATTGAGACGGTATAGAAGTTGTGAGCAGACTAGCTTGTAACATGATAAGCTGACAACACTGAAGATGTGCTGACTCTCACATGACACCATAGTGAAGGACCTGAATGGATGAGGATGGGTGGCAGTGGGTTTTAGGGATATAAACGTTTATGGAACTCCAATAGCCTGAGATCGCCTGCTGCTTCTGCTTCCACCATGAGGGTCTGAAGAGACAAAGAGCCAAAAAATATTTATTATTGTCGTTATTTTGTTTTCATTTTCAGCAAAAAAAACCTGGTGGTCTGGATCAGAATTATTGTAAACTGAACTACTGATTTCAGGGTCAAACATCCATCCATCCATTATCTTCTGCTTTATCCTATATTAGGGTCGTGGGGGGGGGGTTCCCCATGCCCACCCAGGGGAGAACGTTTCAGGCGCTGGGCAGATACACCCAGGACAGGACGCCAATCTATCACTGGGCACACACTCACTCACACAGACACACTCTACATGGGGCACTTTGGAGAATTCAATTAACTTGATCCATGTTTTTGGACTGTGGGAGCAAAACTGGAGAACCTGGAGGAAACCCACGCAGACACGGGAGAAAATGGAAACTACACCCAGATGGGGATTCGAACCGGGAATCTCTAGCGCTGAGAGGAGAACATGCTAACCACTAAACCACCGTGCCGCCAGGGTCAAACATGACTGCAGTGATAACACACACACAATACATTTTAAGTGAACACAGTAAGATAATAAGATGACGTGCATTGCGGGAGGGTTATGTAAAAGCAAAATGTGCAACATGATGCCGTGCAATTAACATGAGATTATAAGTATTAAGTCAATTTGAAGCAGAGCTTTGGAGTGGAAAGAGTACACTGAAATGTGTTGGTACCTGATTTGCCTAGAAATAAAATTGCTGCATTTGTTTGTGAATGTAAAATAATTAGTTGCAATTATAAGCACTGCTGACGAGAATGGGGGAAAACACACTGTCTAAACCAGGGCTGAAAACCCAATGTATGAATAAATCGTATGCAAGGCGGCGTACCTAATAAAGTAGCCGGAGTGTATGTATTGACAGAGTGCAAAAGGTATAAAAATTAATTATGGCTTGTATTATATTGCTTATATGGACCTCAGGCTTTATGTTTGAGATAAAGCTGTGTGCTAACATACATCAATCAGCTGCAGGTCATCTTTGGCATGCAGGTGGCGCAGGAGATACCATCGAGCCACTGACATTACGGTCTTGACTTCTCCTGCCTTTGGCCCATAAACAATCTTCTCCAGGAGGCGTCGGGTTTCCCTGAAATAACAATCAATATATTAACAATAAAAAGTGAAACATCATCCATTCATTATCTTCCTCTTTATCCTCTATTAGGGTCGCGGGGGGGTCCATGCTCATCCAGGGGAGAATGTCTCGGGCGCTGGGCAGATACACCCAGGACAGGACGCCAATCTATCGCTGGGCACACACTCACTCATACATACACACTCTATATGGGGCAATTTGGAGAACTCAATTGACTTGATCCATGTTTTTGGACTGTGGGAGGAAACCGTAGAACCCGGAGGAAACCCACGTGGACACGGGGAGAACATGGAAACTCCACCCAGATGGGGATTCGAACCGGGAATCCCTAGCGCTGAGGGGAGAACATGCTAAACACTAAACCACCCTGCTGCCCATTATATATAACATCCCTCCATCATCTTACGCTTTATTGTCCACTAAGGTCTCAGGGGGGTTCCCCATGCCCATCCAGGGGAGAATGTTTTGGGCTCTGGGCAAATACACCCAGGACAGGATGCCAATCTATCGCTGGGCACACACTCACTAACACACACACAAACTCTATATGGGGCAATTTGGAGAACTCAATTGATTTGATCCATGTTTTTGGACTGTGGGAGAAAACGGGAGAACCCGGAGGAAACCCACACGGACACGGAAAGAACATGAAAACTCCACCCAGATTGGGATTGGAACTGGGAATCCCTAGTGCTGAGAGGAGAACATGCTAACCACTAAGCCACCGTGCCGCCCTTCATGAATTATCTTCAGCATAATCCTCTACTAGGTTCGAGGGGGGCGGGTTCCCAATGTCTATTCAAGGAAGAACATTTTAGGCGCGGGGCAGACGCTCTTTCACACACAATATATAACATGAAAACATGATCACGTTGCAGTTGATAACTTATTTGACTTTATTTACTAGGGGACCATGAAGTAGATGCTCTTACCCCGAGTGAATTACAAAGATTGTTACATCATACAATCCAGCAATTTAGGGTCAGGCTTCTGCCCAAGGGCTCAACAGTGGCAGATTGACAGTATCCTTGATCCTCCATCCTTCTGGCTTGCAGTCCAGTACTTCACCCCAAAGCCACCGCTGCCTCTGGGTAAGAAGTTGCAGCCTGTTTGCATCTAATTTTTCAGGCACGACTGCATTAAGCACAGCTGCCATGTCGCCGTGTTCTTACTGAAGTATGGAAACACTGTGTACTTCTGCTGTTTGGGAATCTCTGCATTGCTTGTCTACCTTGGCAGCACTTTATATGTCGTACAAGGTAACTGGTGGTATAGTATACTGTACGTGGTATCCATCCATCCATTATCTTCCGCTGTATCCCATATTAGGGTCGGGGGGTGGGGGTTCCCCCATGCCCATCCAGGGGAGAACGTTTCAGGCGCCGGGCAGATACACCCAGGACAGGATGCCAATATATCACTGACACACACTCACTCACACAGACACACTCTATATGGGGCAATTTGGAGAACTCCGTTGACTTGATCCATGTTTTTGGACTGTGGGAGATAACCGGAGAACCCGGAGGAAACCCACGTGGACACGGGGAGAACATGGAAACTCCACCCAGATGGGGATTTCAACCGGAAATCCCTAGTGCTGAGAGGAGAACATGCTAACCATTAAGCCACCGTGCCGCTCCTGTACGTAGTATGTGGACACAGATTTTAATCATGTTGAAGCAATTTAGACAAGAACACACTTTCAATGTTGCTGCAACATCAGGCTGAAGGATGTTTTTGTTTTAATGACATAAGTCTCTAAAGACAGGTTTAGTGTAAAGAAACCCAACAGACTAAGAAATAATATTTGAGTATGTAATATACTTTATGCGGCACGGTGGCTTAGTGGTTGGCATGTTCTCCTCTCAGCGCTAGGGATTCCCGGTTCGAATCCCCATCTGGGTGGAGTTTCCATGTTCTCCCCGTGTCCACGTGGGTTTCCTCCGGGTTCTCCGGTTTCCTCCCACAGTCCAAAAACATGGATCAAGTCAATTGAGTTCTTCAAATTGCCCCATATAGAGTGTGTTTGTGTGAGTGTGTGTGCCCAGCGATAGATTGGCGTCCTGTCCTGGGTGTGTCTGCCCAGCGCCCGAAACCTTCTCCCCTGGATGGGCATGGCCCTAATAGAGGATAAAGCTGAAGATAATGGATGGATAATATACTTACATATTCATTCATTCATTATCTTCCGCTTTATCCTATATTAGGGTCACAGGGTGGGGGGGTACCAAGGACAGGGCCCCAATCCATCGCTGGGCACACACTCTCTCACACAGACACATTCTATATGGGGCAATTTGGAGAACTTAATTGACTTGATCCATGTTTTTGGATTGTCGGAGGAAACCGGAGAACCCGGAGGAAACCCACGCAGACACAGGGGGAACATGGAAACTCTACCCAAAATGGGGATTCGAACCGGGAATCCATAGCGCTGAGAGGAGAACATGCTAACCACTAAGCCACCGTGCCGCCTATATATAAATATAACAGAGTAACTGTTTCCTTTCTAACTGCATTAAATCTATTTTATATCAAACTTATTCCCAGAAGCCTTCGGATTCTAATGTAAAGATCTCATCATGAGAACTGTGAAATTGTGACAAAGGGTCAATAGACTAAGTTATATAAAGCAGATATAACGTCATATAAAAATATGAAGCAGATATTCCCCTGAAGCGCTTCTCTTTAGCTTACCTGGCTCCCATCTTAGTGGAGAACTGAAGCAGAGCCTGAAACAGCAAAGCCACAGGAGACGGAGTCAGCTTCAAAACCTCCGTACATGCTTCTCGAACAAGACTGCTCCACTCTCCTCCGCCGACCCCAGCCTGAAGATACAGAACGACACGGACATTAATCACATCAGCATGAACAGCAAGCATTACAACACTGCAGCCTTTTTATTTTTCAATCACGATATTTACAAAGTAACGGCCAGAAAACACATTGAGTCAATTTGTAATTGTAGACATTTAATCACATTTTGGCGGCACAGTGGCTTAGTGGTTAGCACGTTCGCCTCTCAGCACTAGGGATTTCCGGTTCAAATCCCCATCTGGGTGGAGTTTCCATGTTCTCCCCGTGTCCGCGTGGGTTTACTCCGGGTTTTCCGGTTTCTTCGCACAGTCCAAAAACATGGATCAAGTCAATTGAATACTCCAAATTGCCCCATGTAGAGTGTGTGGATGAGTGTGTGCCCAGCGATAGATTGGTGCCCTGTCCTGGGTGTATCTGTCCAGCGCCCAAAACGTTCTCTCCTGGATGGGCATGGGAAACCCCACCGCGACCCTACCAGAGGATAAAGTGGGAGATAATGAATGAATGAATAATCACATTGAATAATCAAAATGCAGTGTTCATTATGGTTTTTAAACAGTAAAGCAAGCAGCCTACCTAATCACGAACATTTCGGAAACTTAAACGAATAAAAAGAACGCAAGGTCTTAACTTCGGTCCATCTAATCATGCATTACTGCTAAAGGAAATCGCACCAGTCTGCACTTTCTAATCGAGAGATTGCTTTACATTAAGTGAATACTGACAAGCTTTAAATTGATGTGGGAACAGAGCCGGAGTCAGCTGAAACTAAAGACAACTCCGCGAGCAGTTTTAATGCACTGGGTAAATAAGTATCGCACAAGAACGGGATAGAAAGCAAGATTAAAGAGGGTGTGACCTTGTGAAAATTATAACGGGTGTAGCTCCTCCCGATTTAAAGTCAACAGCACAAATACTGCCAATAATGCCAATACTGATTAGGTTTATTCTTGAGTTTGTACCTTAACCTTGTACATAACCTTACACCAGTGCTTCTCTAATAGTGGGGCGCGCCCCCCTGGGCGGATTTTAAAAAATCCCTAGCGCTGAGAGGAGAACATGCTAACCACTAAGCCACCGTGCCGGCTCAATTGCATATCATTCATTCATTATCTCCCGCTTATCCTCTATTAGGGTCGCGGTGGGGTTCCTCATGCCCATCCAGGGGAGAACGTCTCGGCCGCTGGGCAGATAGACCCAGGACAGGGCGCCAATCCATCGCTGGGCACACACTCACTCACACAGACATACTCTATATGGGGCAATTTTGAGAATTCAATTGACTTGATCCATGTTTTTGGACTGTGGGAGGAAACCGGAGAACCCGGAGGAAACCCACGCAGACACGGAGAGAACATGGAAACTCCCAATTGCATATCAATTCCCCATAATACTAAAAAAGGTAATAAACTTTACGTAAACACAAATAGTATACCAACAGAACACAAACCTCATTTGGCTGCATAAAATATCAAAGAGAGCATATGGCTTCATGTCTTTCACCCTATAGACTTAAGTCTAATTTTGCAAAAGAGTGCACTTGAATTTGATCATTTTAAGAGCCAAAGTCAAACTCTTCTAAAAAATAATGTACAAACACAAAATAAAGTCATTTTGACTTATTATTATGACTTAGTATTATTCATACACCAATTTCCTTTGCCAATTGCTCTACTCAGAACCATGAGAGTGCAAGGGTCTGCCCTTACAGATCAAGGGCAGAAATAAATGCCCCCAATTTACCTACCACTATGCTTCTGAACAGCAGTGGAAATCAAAGATCCTGTCAGAAACGCAGGAAAATGTGTAGAGAACATACAAACACCACATACAAAGGTCCCTGTGTGTACATATACATAGATGTATACAAGTATAAAGTATTAAGAAATCTACATATAACTACAGAAGGGATCTTCTATTCTAAGTTGGTCCATTTTTCTGGATAAGCTCCTACAAAAGTTTGGAGTGTGTCTAAAATGTTTCTTTTCATCCAGAAGAGCATTTAGGAAGTCAGACATTAATGTGGTACATGAGAGCCTGGCTCATATTGTGCACAAGGTCTAGTGCAGATGCCTTAGATAAAACCATGTGGTACTGTGAGATCAAGGGAAACACACCCGATATAGGGTGAGGTAGCTCAGTGGTCAGGGTGTTGAGCTGTCAATCTGTAGGTTGGGGGTTCAAATCCCAGGTCCACAGTGTGGGTCCTTGAGCAAGCCCCTTAACCCTCATTGCTCCAGGGATGTTGTGATTAACCCTGTGCTCACCTTGTAAGTCGCTTTGGATAAAAGCGTCTGCTAAACCACCAAATGTAAATGTACATTTAATGTAGATATATAAGACAGGTTCTTCCACCTGCCTTATATTGTGCACTGGGGCCTTCCCCAAACTGTTCCCCCAAAGTTAGAACCACAATTGTTTACAATGTACAAGTGGGTGCTGTATTATATACTACAGGGGTGACCAATACGGCGATCGGCCGGTCAGCGGTTCACATGTCAGCGCTTTTTTTACACTGATACACACACACACACACACACACACACACACTTTAAGACACAATGTACATTCTAAATCTGAATCTCTATCCCTGTGAAAGCGAGCAGTCTGCCCCCCGTCTCTCGCTGTTCCCAAAACCGGCACGTGGCCACGCCTCCGTGCCTGAATCCGATGCACTGCCTCACGAATAATCTACATTAGATAGTTTCTGTTTGTGTTTTTGCACTTTATTTCACTGAGAAGATGAAGGACTTTGCTCCAAAATAATTAAAATACCACTTTTATTTAGAGTGGTAGGATGAATATTTTTTACAATTGCAAACTCAAAATGCATTTGCTTTTATTTATTTTCATGTTCTGTTACAGTGATTGTTGTACATTTGTGCTGTATACTGTGTGTTTGGTCGTTTGGGTGTACTACAATCACGTTTTCTCTGTGCTATTTGCTGAAATGTGTTTATTTAAAGAGCGATTTCTGTGAAAATGGCAACGAAGCCGTCTTTTCAATGCTGATTTGAACATACTAACATGATGTGTGTAAACAGGTTTCAATATAAAAGCCTAAAAAAAAATTTACCCTGGTAGATCTTGATGACCTGTCCAATGGAAAAGTTAATCTCGGGCCAGAAAAGTGTGGGCACCCCTGATATACTTTGTGTGACAATGAAATCAAATAAAACTGAATTCAATGATGACGGCACGGTGGCTTAGTGGTTGGCAAGTTCTCCTCTCAGCACTAGGGATTCCCGGTTCGAATCCCCATCTGGGTGGAGTTTCCATGTTCTCCCCGTGTCTGCGTGGGTTTCCTCCAGGTTCTCCGGTTTGCTCCCTCAGTCCAAAAACATGGAACAAGTTAATTGAATTCTCAAAATTGCCCCCTATGGAGTGTGTCTGTGTGAGTGAGTGTGTGCCCAGTGATAGATTGGCGCCCTGTCCTGGGTGTATCTGCCCAGCGCCCGAGACGTTCTCCCCTGGATGGGCATGGGGAACCCCACCGCGACCCTAATAGAGGATAAAGCGCGAGATAATGAATGAATGAATGAATTCAATGATTTGTCCATATAGTACACACAAGCACACACCCAAGAAAATAGAACTGCCCCAGGTTGGTGTAAAAAAACAGAACAAATACCAAAATTACAACTGCGTTGTTTCAGGTCTTTTAATTAACAACTCAGCAGAACTTTAGCATCACTCGCCTTGATTTTTTTTTGGACAGGGTTTTTTTCTACTACACTTACTGAAAGATGTTTTTAACACCTGTACAGATAACAGTGCTGTAGCACCATCAATTCCTCCATCTCTCCAGACTGAGGACTGATGAGAGCACAGCCCCACTGATCCTGGTGTAATCCCTTTTATTTCCCCCCATTGACTCACTGTCAGCGTCATGAACACGGCTTCCCTGCCAAGCCTCACTTCTGGGTCTGACTACAATACACAACACACACTGTTTGCTCTGTCTCTCTGGGTGTGTTTGTTCACCTCTTCATGTCCTGTTTAAACATCTCGGCAACTGGTCACAACCCGTAAATGACAAGGAAACAACGACTAATATGAAAGCACTAGTTAATATAATTTAAGGGTTCATTTAATTTGAAATTTAGCCAGAAATCAAACAGCATTCACTAAAAGCAGAGAAGAAATTATTTAACTCAAAATCAACAGTCTTAGCATGTTCTCCTCTCAGCACTAGGGATTCCCGGTTCGAATCCCCATCTGGGTGGAGTTTCATGTTCTCCCCGTGTCCGCGTGGGTTTCCTCCGGGTTCTCCGGTTTCCTCCCACAGTCCAAAAACAAGGATCAAGTCAATTGAATTCTCAAAATTGCCCCATATAGAATGTGTATTTCTGTGTGAGTGAGTGTGTACCCAGCGATAGATTGGCGTCCTGTCCTGGGTCTATCTGCCCAGCGCCCGAAACGTTCTCCCCTGGATGGGCAGGGGGAACCCTCCACATCTTTTTTTCATCCATTATCTTCCGCTTTATCCTCTATTAGGGTCGTGGTGGAGTTCCCCATGCCCATCCAGGGGAGAACGTTTCGGGCGCTGGGCAGATACACCCAGGACAGGGCGCCAATCTATCCCTGGACACACACTCACTCACACAAACACACTCTACATGGGGCAATTTGGAGAACTTAATTGACTTGATCTATGTTTTTGGACTGTGGGAGGAAACCGGAGAACCCGGAGGAAACCCACGCAGACACAGGGAGAACATGGAAACTCCACCCAGATGGGGATTCGAACCGGGAATCCCTAGTTCTGAGAGGCGAACGTGCTAAACACTAAGCCACCATGCTGCCCCCCGCATCTTAACATAGGATAAAGCCGAAGATAATGGATGGATGAAATATAAACAGCGAGCCGATTCACGGTGTGCACTAATCCTGTTGCGGCTTTTAATTTGTGTTCTGTAATTTGTCCACTAGATGGCATTTTTTATTGTTATTGTTACTCTGCAATGAATATTCACTTTAAAAACCGGCCTAGATTATGTCATGAAAGACCAGTTTATTAACCATTTTGTTTTTATTAAACGGATTTATAAATCACATGTACTCCGCTGTATGTCGGGCCTAACCACACCTCTTTCCCATGATTGATTCACAATAATGCTTAATATACATGTTTTTATGTTACTCAAGAGCTCAGGTTTATAAAAAGCAGACAATGTCACTCTTGAGAGGGGCATATTTTTGCCCACACACTCACCATACACGGGCGAAGGGCAAGCAAAGCGAGTCTCAGCAGGCTGCTGATTTTCCCACTGTGAAGGCCAAGCTGGGAAGCCAGCTGTAAACTCTGTCTCAGAGCCACAGAGGCCTGCGACAGCAAACCTTGGGAGCGGTACACCTCGGCCAGCCACTGTAACAAACACCACTGTTATTTAGGATTATAATATACAATTAGTTATTGCTGCACCTACCATTATATATTAAACATGAAACCAAATACAACACCATACAAACCCCACAAAACTATAAACCCCACAGTGGCTTTAAATAAAAAACCTTGTGGAGGGCGGGGACATGAGGACAGCATCGGGATTTACCTGCCATGCAGAAAGTGAAGTGGGGTTTGCCATGACGGCAGCACTGAGCTGGTCCAGCACTGCAGCTGGGATGCAGTTTCCAGCATCAGACAGCAGGAGGCGTTCGCACTGAACCTGCCTCAGCAAGAGGAACACTACAGGATGCTCAGGGGTCACACTCAGGACCTGGAGGGCAAAAAGGTTTTGGGTGGAAAACAAAAAGTTATTTAAAAGAATTTTAAAACAATAGAATTTGCTTTATTTTGAGCAAAATAGATTTTTGGGTTAAAGAGGAAAAAAGTGGCATGATTTGTTAAAAAAAAAAAAAAAAAAAAAACAGATCAGAAAGTAAAGCAGACACAGTAGGAGATCGGGTGAAATGGGTTCACAGACATAAACGCCTCGAACATTGTGTGACATTATAATGGTTGCTCCCTCAATCTGTGAGTCCGTGGCTCTAATGGCGGGGTAATGATAGGTCAGCTGACCAACGAGTGGTAATTTCACAGTGAAGAAGGTAACCGGCGGCACGGTGGCTTAGTGGTTAGCACGTTCGCCTCTCAGCGCTAGGGATTCCCGGTTCGAATCCCCATCTGGGTGGAGTTTCCATGTTCTCCCCGTGTCTGCGTGGGTTTCCTCCGGGTTCTCCGGTTTCCTCCCACAGTCCAAAAACATAGATCAAGTCAATTGAATTCTCAAAATTGCCCCGTTTAGAGTGTGTCTGTGTGAGTGAGTGTGTGCCCAGCGATGGATTGGCGCCCTGTCCTGGGTCTATCTGCCCAGCGCCCGAGACGTTCTCCCCTGGATGGGCATGGGGAACCCCACCGCGACCCTAATAGAGGATAAGCGGGAGATAATGAATGAATGAATGAAAGAAGGTAACCTGTGAGCAGAGTGCTTCAGCTTCATCATAACGTCTGCTGTGCTGTAGACCAGACACGGCCTGCTGCAGAACCCAGCCTTCGAGGGACTGAGCCAACAGCCCATCCTCCTTCTGTAAGCCTTTCACTAAACACACAACACAAAACACGGCACAAACAATCACCAAATACAGTCCTGGCAACCAGTTCATATGTAAATGAATCTTATCACGCAGACATATCCATCCCTCCATCCATTATCTTCCGTTTTATCCTCTACTAGGATCGCGGGGGGGGGGCAGACACCCAGGACAGGACGCCAATCTATCACTGCACACACTCATTCACACAAACACACTCTACATGAAGCAATTCGGAGAACTCAATTGACCTCAATCCATGTTTTTGGACTGTGGGAGGACACCGGAGAACCCAAAGGAAACCCATGCGAACACAGGGAGAACATGAAAACTCCACCCAGATGGGGATTCGAACCGGGAATCCCTAGTGCTGAGAGGAGAACATGCTAACCACTAAGCCACTGTGCCGCCCGATGCAGACATATATGATTCTTTATTATATTTTATACTGACGAAGCAGTAAAATGTTCTATTTTACATCAAATGTGAGAATGTGTGTGTTGGAAATTTATAGTGTTGGGAAAACACCATTAAAGCACGTCCATCTCTAAGCACTGGAGATCCAGGTTCGAACCCCAAGCTGGGAGGAGTTTCCATGTTCTTCCGCTTGGGTATCCAAAAACAAGGATTTAAGGTGAATTTGATGCTCTAAATTAATAAAACCTAAATTGTACTCACATAGTGAGTGTGTATCTGTGTGAGAGAGTTTGTTCCCAGCGATAGATTGGCGTCCAGTCCTGAACGTCATTCATTCATTCATTTTCTTCCGCTTTATCCTCTATTAGGGTCACGGGGGGTCCCCCATGCCCATCCAGGGGAGAACGTTTCGGGCGCTGGGCAGATACACCCAGGTCAGGACACCAATTTATCACTGCACACACTCACTCACACAGACACACTCTATATGGGGCAATTTGGAGAATTCAATTGACTTGATCCATGTTTTTGGACTGTGGGAGGAAAACGGAGAACCCGGAGGAAACCCACGCGGACACGGGGAGAACATGGAAACTCCACCCAGATGGGGATTCGAACTGGGAATCCCTAGTGCTGAGAGGAGAACATGCCAACCACTAAGCCACTGTGCCACCCCAGTCCTGAATGTATCTATAAAAAAATAATCCACAATGTTGAGACTTAAACTTAACGTTCACCTGCATTAGGCGTTACTGACCTTTCTCAGACACCAGGGTCATGAGTGCATGTTCTAGACCTTCTCTGCGAGGCTCGGCTCCCGAAAGTACACAGGCTACATTCTCAGTGTGACAAGCAGCCATTAGCCCCGCCCACCCTGCAGGATCATCTGAGAACCAAAACAACAACGACAACATTGCAGGATTCCCAGCTTTGTGTGGCATTGAGGTTTTACAGGTGAGTTAAGTATGGATACTAGTAGTTTTACCAGAACTAACTTATTCATAGATGTCACAGTACACTAGAACCGAACCTGGACACAGCAGAACGGCTCTCTGGATGGTTTTAAAGGCGTTTCTCCTCTTGTCCTCCCCTGAGTGTTTGCCAGAAGCCAGTTGATTCACACCGCCGTACAGCAGCGCCCTCTAAAGCCCAGGTGAAGACAAAACGACTGAGCCATGAGTCATAAGTTGGGCTTTCTTTAATTTTTAATTTTTTTGAGTGTTTTAAAGCTTTTATAAAACCCGCACAAACACACTAATAAAAAAACACAAGGTTTGGTTCATAAATGCGTTAATTAAAAGCAAAATCGTTAATTAATCGTGTTCTTCCGAGACGTAATATAGTCCGGGTTTTAAACGCTGACAGTAACAGGTTCATGGTGTCCGTAACAATCAAGTATTGCCATCTAGTGGCCAAATCGCAGAGCACAGAAAAAAAGGGGAAATAATGTATTTGATTAAACGGGTTGTCCTTAAATCTGATTGGCTGAGCTGTATGTCCTTAGGCTTTCTTTTAAACCCAAGGCTGCTGTGGAGGAGCACTGCCTGCTCACATGCGCTCTACTGGCACTGCAGGGCAATTACAGTGCAGTAAATACTGTTTCCCAGATAAAATAGTAGGATTTTGGAGTAAGCAAGTTAGTCGTAAACATGCAACCTTGGATGTAATGCCCCATTAAAAATATCACTGGCATTAAGAGGTCAGCCCACCCTGTAGAGTTCTAATTTAGGGGTCATCCAGGGATTTTTTAGCTACTAATTGATACCTGGTGCACAGTTAGACATTCTAGTTATTCCCCTATGCACCCTTAAACATTACAAAGTCAAGATCACCTTTCCTAGTGTCATGCTTGCATGACATGCCACACTGCCTGCCATGGAGCCACCCTGTGAAAACAGCAATGAATAGCTTAAAAATTTTACTATAAGCAGAGTAAATATAGTTAAAGTACATTTTAAAAAAGGTGGAATGGCTTTTAGGTGCTTACATTAGCTTTTCTGGGGCAGTACTGTGATACCAGTCTGGACAGCAGAGCCCAAAGAGACGGATTTCCTGGGTTTCTGTCACAACAAATGATTTAAAGGAGATTTAAAACTGTAGATATTAGAAATATTAAAACTAAGTACCACAAAGTTTTCACTGCTGTGCTGAGAATCATTAATCTCTCAAATAATATCTTCTCTGTGTTGGTTCTGTGGGGTTCTTTTTGACCGTTAAAAAACAGAGCAAAGGGGGATAAACCCAGTATGCAGAGAAACAGATGGACTACAGTGTGTAATTGTAGAACTACAAGATGCATATAATAGATAATGTATATATATATATATATATCATCTTCCGCTTTATTCTCTACTAGGGTCCCCCATGCCCATCCAGGGGAGAACGTTTCGGGCGCTGGGCAGATACACCCAGGACAGGACGCCAATCCATCACTGGGCACACACTCACACAGACACACTCTATATGGGGCAATTTGGAGAACTCAATTGACTTGATTCATGTTTTTGGACTGTGGGAGGAAACCGGAGAACCCGGAGGAAACCCATGCTGACACGGGGAGAACATGGAAACTCCACCCAGATGGAGATTCGAACAGGGAATCCGTAGTGCTGAGAGACGAACGTGCTAACCACCGTGCCACATATATATATATATATATATATGTTTTTTTTTTTTTATTATTATTAATACTTTGTATATGTATTTGAGGTCTGTACCTGAAAACAGCTCTGGATGCCTCTCTTTGCACTGCACTGTAATTGCCCTGCAGTGCCAGTAGAGCGCATGTGAGCAGGCAGTGCTCCTCCACAGCAACCTCGAAGACACCCTTCACCTTTAACAGCTCCATAAGAGCAGCGCTGGCCAGTGTGACATCTCCATGCACCAGTCCCAAAGCACATAGGCATAGTAAGCTCTCTGGAACTGGCTCCTTCAGCAAAGAGCTTTATGGAAGAAAGACACAGAATAGGTTATTATTAAAGGTTGAAAATTGAGAAAGAAATCATGGTGGCTCTCGTGGACATACCACTTAAAGAGCAGCGTCTTGGCAGCATCCATGTTTCCCAGTCTGTGTTGTAACATTGCAAGAGCAGTTAATATATAGGCTTTTTCCTTCTCAGTAGAGGCCAGGCCAAGCGACTTCTCATAAGCTGGAACAAAATAAAAGCGCAAGTCAAACCTGCAACATACACCTATATATATATATATATATATATATATATATATATTAGGTGGCTTAGTGGTTGGCATGTTCTCCTCTCAGCACTAGGGATTCCCGGTTCAAATCCCCATCTGGGTGGAGTTTCTATGTTCTTCCCGTGTCCGTGTGGGTTTCCTCCGGGTTCTCCGGTTTCCTCCCACAGTCCAAAAACATGGATCAAGTCAAGTGAGTTCTCCAAATTGCCCCATATAGAGTGTGTATGTATGTGTGTGTCCAGTGATAGATTGGCGCCCTGTCCTGGGTGTATCTGCCCAGCGCCCGAAACGCTCTCCCCTGGATGGGCATGGGCATGGGGACCCCCCCCCGTGACCCTAATATTGGATAAAGCAGAAGATAATGGATGAATATATATATATATATATATATATAACACTTTTCTGCTATAAGCTAAAGCTACATTTACCATTCACACTTTCCTGCAGGTGTCCAGCTCGAAAAAACGCTAATGCCAGTCCAGTGAGGTCATGCAGCTCCTCTAGTGGAGTGGAGGAATAATGTTGCACTGCCTCCTCACACTGACCCATGTTGCTATAAGTGAGAAAGCAAACAATGCTAAACTAAATGTCCTTATAATTCTGTATTCTGCATACTGTATGAGTGAGTGAATTACCAGAGAGCCCGCGCATAGCCTCTTAGAGCGAAGTTCAATTCCTCTGTGTTTGGACTGTTCTGCAGCAACTCCACTGCTCTATTCACACAAATATGATAATGGATGTGACACTTTGATGCAAAGAAAACCTTTTATAATATGTATGGCTAGATCCAGTATATTGGAAAATGGTTACCATGTCAGAAATTTGAACGAATGAACCGTTAACATAAGAGTTAGAGGCTTGAGGCGTTCAGAAACACATTCGGCTTCTTCCCAATTAGGAGTGGCCACAGTGCCTCTGCAGGCACCATTTTAAGCCGAAAGTACTTGACTCAACCATCTAATGAACCCAGACTTGGGACTGGCATTAGAGGTGTATTGATACACATACGGCGGCACGGGTGTCTTAGTGGTTAGCATGTTCTCCTCTCAGCACTAGGGATTCCCGGTTCGAATCCCCATCTGGGTGGAGTTTCCATGTTCTCCCCGTGTCCGCGTGGGTTTCCTCCGGGTTCTCCGGTTTCCTCCCACAGTCCAAAAACATGGATCAAATCAATTGAGTTCTCCAAATTGTCCCATATAGAGTGTGTACAGTGTGAGTGTGTGCCCAGTGATGGATTGGCGTCCTGTCATGGGTGTATCTGCCCAGCGCCCGAAACGCTCTCCCCTGGATGGGCATGGAAAACCCCCCCGCGACCCTAATATAGGATAAAGCGGAAGATAATGGATAGATGATACACATACCCTAATAAGTAGAACAATTTATTGTATCGGGCAGCACGGTGGCTTAGTGGTTAAGCATGTTCTCCTCTCAACATTAGGGATTCCCAGTTCAAATCCCCATCTGAGTGGAGTTCCCATGTTCTCCCCGTGTCCACGTGGGTTTCCTCCGGGTTCTCCGGTTTCCTCCCACAGTCCAAAAACATGGATCAAATCAATTGGGTTCTCCAAACTGCCCCATATAGAGTGTGTTTGTGTGAGTGAGTGTGTGCCCAGTGATAGATTGGCACCCTGTCCTGGGTGTATCTGCCCAGTGCCCAAAAAGTTCTCCCCTGGATGAGCAAGGGGAACCCCACCGCGACCCTAATAGAGGATAAAGCGGAAGATAAGGATGGATGGATGTCTTTGTGTGTAGCAGTAAAATGAAGACCCAAAAGAAAATCCACATGGACATCGTAAGGACATGCAGACAGCCCGGGGGCCACATCTGGCTTTTTAACTGCCCTTGTCTGGTCCACATAAGGTCAGTAGAGATGTAGGTTAGTGAAAGTTGTAGGGATTTTTAGATATTAATATCTTATACTTTTACATCAAAGTAAAAACATAGCTTCATAATAAAAGCAATGCCGATATTTTGGGTGCATTATTGTGTCATTTGTGTCACTGATACAATAAAAACTCTTCGTTCTACAGAGACAAAAGACACAGACCCTGTGCTCACCTCCTATAGGCTTCAGTGGCCTGTTTTTTCAGTTGCAGATGCTCATTTAGGAAACCCAGCATCACAAAAGCTTCAGCGTCAGTTTGAATCCTCTCTGTAAAGTTATAGAACATCAAAGTGTATCAAATATATATATATATCTGTATTGACTTAAAATAAAAAACACAATGCACTCTCTCTCTCTCTCTCTATATATATATATATACACACACACACATATATATATATATATATGTACTGTTTGAACTATTGTACTATAAATGTTGTATTATTATAATTTTTTACCTGTGTATTTGGTCAACGCCACTTGTGCAGCTGAAACAGCATTCATCTGGACTATGTTGTAGCGGTAGAGCTCTGAATCTCTATTACTTTTGTCCAGCAAAGTGGAACAAACCCAGAACGAATAACCTTTAACTCCTTCAGTCTAACAACCAAAAATAATGATAAGAGTAAGAATGATTTTACAGTATATACACAGTGAAGGGCGGCACGGTGGCTTAGTGGTTAGCACGTTCGCCTCTCAGCGCTGGGGATTCCCGGTTCGATCCCCATCTGGGTGGAGTTTCCATGTTCTCCCCGTGTTTGCGTGGGTTTCCTCCGGGTTCTCCGGTTTCCTCCCACAGTCCAAAAACATGGATCAAGTTAATTGAATTCTCAAAATTGCCCCATATAGAGTGTGTTTGTGTGAGTGAGTGTGTGCCCAGCGATGGATTGGCGCCCTGTCCTGGGTCTATCTGCCCAGCGACCGAGACGTTCTCCCCTGGATGGGCATGGGGAACCCCACCGTGACCCTAATAGAGGATAAGCGGGAGATAATGAATGAATGAATGAATATACAGTGAAATGAACCTTATACCAATAAAGCTGCATTGTGTTTCATTTTTACTATCAAAAAGTTAAAAAATTTAATTTTAAAATTTTTAAAAAAATTAAAAAAAACATTTTACATGAAGATTTTATGACTCCAAATATTACAAAAAATTTTAGGATTAGGTTCTAGAAGGGGCGGCACGGTGGCTTAGTGGTTGGCATGTTCTCCTTTCAGCACTAGGGATTCCCAGTTCGAATCCCAATCTGGGTGGAGTTTCCATGTTCTCCCCGTGTCAGCATGGGTTTCCTCCGGGTTCTCCGGTTTCCTCCCACAGTCCAAAAACATGGATCAAGGTCAATAGAATTCTCCAAACTGCCCCATATAGAGTGTGTCTGTGTGAGTGAGTGTGTGCCCAGCGATAGATTGGTGAGTGTATCTGCCCATCGCTCAAGACGTTCACCCCTGGATGTGCACGGGGACCCTCCCCCCGCCCCTGCGTGACCCTAATATAGGATAAAGCGGAAGATAATAGATGGATGGATGTTCTAGAAGGGGTGGCACTCAGCATGCATTAACAGGTTCAGTGGGGCTACGTCATTTACAGCCACAGAGGAGGGCAACATGAGCCAACAGTAAAAAGGTTATTAGAATGATGTTCTGTTCATCACACATAACTCACGTGAGTGCTGAGCTCAGTAGTGTGTCGAAAAAGATCCATTGTGTCGTAGCTTGATACCATTTCAGCAATAAGAGCCTATAAAATATATATAGAATTTAGTGCAGATGTTTTAAAAGGTATTAGAAGTGCAATGTTATCTTGTAATATGTATATTTTTTCCGATATATAAAGCTAAAAGTATTTGAATTATCCAAATTGAGACAGTAAAGAGTTCTGCGATGTTTCTTTGAGGGTAAAGTATACCTGTCCAATCCAACAGTTCACATAGAGTGGCTCCAGAGACTGAGAAATCTTGAATGCCTGATGTGCAAGCTGAAAAAGAGGACAATTATAAATAATTGTGGCTTCTAATTTTTTAATTCTTTGTATTCTTTGTGGGCGGCACGGTGGCTTAGTGGTTAGCATGTTCTCCTCTCAGCACTATGGATTCCCGGTTTTAATCCCAATCTGGGTGGAGTTTCCATGTTCTCCCCGTGTCGATGTGGGTGTCCTCCGGGTTCTCCGGTTTCCCTCCACAGTCCAAAAACAAGGTCAAGTCAATTGAGTTCTCCAAATTGCCCCATATAGAGTGTGTCTGTGTGAGTGAGTGTGTCCAGTGATAGATTGGCACCCTGTCCTGGGTGTATCCGCCCAGCACCCGAGACGTTCTCCCCTGGATGGGCATAGAGACCCCCCCCCCCCCGACGACCCTAATAGAGGATAAAGCGGAAGATAATGAATGAATGGATATATTCTTTGTTTGTAACAACTGGTAGGCAGTCATTTTTGGAAAAAATAAAAATAAAAAAGCATAGTTCATATTGTTAAAGGTTTTTTTTTTTATTAGACTTTACACCAAAGCTTTTTCAGTTCTGTATCTCGGAGTGTGAATCTCTACTTTTTAATTCATGCTCATGCACAGCAATGCAACACTGAAAACTTTAACCTGTGCACGCATGGTTTCCAATTAACAGATCTTTTCACTGCTTTACTACCCACGATTCACTAATTGCCATCGGTGGCTTAGTGGTTTAGCATGTTCTCCTCTCAGCAGTAGGGATTCCCGGTTCGAATCCCAATCTGGGTGGAGTTTCCATGTTCTCCCCGTGTCTGCGTGGGTTTCCTCCAGGTTCTCCGGTTTCCTCCCACAGTCCAAAAACATGGATTAAGGTCAATTGAGTTCTCCAAATTGCCCCATATAGAGTGTGTCTCTGTGAGTGAGTGTGTATCCAGCGATAACTTGGCTTGATAGATTGGATGGGCATGGGAAACGCCCCCCCCCACGAATCTAGTACAGAATAAAATGGAAAATAATGGATGGAAATCAGTGCTTTCTGAAATGACTAGCTGTATTGCAGATTGTTCAATAAACTCATCAGACGTTAGAGAAACTTACCTCAATGTTGCCCTTCTTCAGGTACAAAATTCCAAGATTGGTCCATGCAACAACATTCTGTAATGACGAGAAAGATATCAGTCGACCTGAAGTCTCACATCAAGCACATCAAACGGAATAGAGCTGACACTCACATTTGCTTCAGCATTAATAGATTTGATGAAGCTGTGTTGTGCAAGTGCAAAGTTTTCAATACCTAAAAAAAAAAATGCTCAGTATCAGTCAAAAGTTTGGCCACGCCCCCTTTTTTCTCCACTTATTGTCCATGTTCTCATTTCCACTTCCTGGAAAGATGGACTTTGTAGTTCTACAATTCCAGACTGTAGTCCATCTGTTTGTGTTCTACAGTACATACTGTATTTACTCTGTTCTAATGATCAGAACCCCAATAGTACCACCACAGAGCAGGGGTTATTTGGTGGGTGCATTAGTCCTATCCCAGCAGTGTGACTGAAATGGAGAAATGAAACTCCAGCAGCACTGCTGCACTAAAACCCCCTCACCACATCAGTGTCACTGCAGAACTGACAATAAACAATCCACCACCCAAATGATACCTGTTCTGTCTATTAGAGACCACAGAATCAACAGAAGACTAATGAAAACAAAGAACACAGATGGACTACAGACTGTAATTGTATAACTACAAAGTCCATCTATATGATAAGTGGAGGAAATAAATAATAGAGCAAGTATATATATGTATGTATATTTATATAATTTATATACCTTTAGACATGGATACAACACCCAACACATTCCAATAGGTATGATTCCCACTGTCCAGCATGACTGCCTTTTTTACACACTACAATAACAGAAAACGAGGGATTTGTAAATTCCATGTCAATTTAACTTGTTTTTTTATTAAATATAGCACAATAACAATACCTGCAGCGCTTTCTCTACCAATGCCTGATTCTCCCGCTCTGAGAAATTAGAGCGAGACAGTTTTGACTGGTGGTAATAATTAAGACCCAGGTCACACCACAGGCTTGGGGCCTCGGCCATCAGCTTCAGCGCTCGGCCATAGCATCTGGAACACACGGTGCAACATAGGTTAAGCATTACTTTCACGGTGCCTAATACAGTGGGCGATGGGTATAGTGATAAAATGTCCACATATTTTGACAATGTAAGTGTATTATCTTCCACTTTTTCCTGTACTAGGGTCGCAGGGGGGGGTTCCCCATTCCCATCCAGGGGAGAACGTTTCGGGCGCTGGGCAGATACACCCAGAACAGGGTGCCGATCTTTCGCTGGGCACTCACTCACTCACACAGACACACACTCTATATGGGGCAATTTGGAGAATTCAATTGACTTGATCCATGTTTTTGGACTGTGGGAGGAAACCGGAGAACCCGGAGGAAACCCACATGGACACGGGGAGAACTTGGAAAATCCACCCAGATTGGGATTCGAACCAGGAATCCCTAGTGCTGAGAGGAGAACATGCTAACCACTAAACCACTCCAGAAATGGACACTCATAATAATATACACATACATAATATTTAATGATTTTTTTTAGTGGTGGATGTTTGCCATTGTTGTGGCACTTTCAGAGTTTACGTAATAAAATTACAAATAAAATTTATTATTATCATTAAAATATGATGCTGGGTGGCACGGTGGCTTAGTGGTTAGCATGTTCTCCTCTCAGCGCTAGGGATTCCCGGTTCGAATTCCCATCTGGGTGGAGTTTCCATGTTCTCCCCGTGTCCGTGTGGGTTTCCTCCGGGTTCTCCGGTTTCCTCCCACAGTCCAAAAACATGGATCCAGTCAATTGAATTCTCCAAATTGCCCCATATAGAATGTGTCTGTGTGAGTGAGTGTGTATCCAGTGATAGATTGGCGTCCTGTCCTGGGTGTATCTGCCCAGCGCCCGAAACGTTCTCCCCTGGATGGGCGTGGGGAACACCCCCACGACCCTAGTAGAGGATAAAGCGGAAGATAATGGATGAATGAAAAAAAAATGATGTTGCTCGACCTCTCTCCAAGACTAAGCAGTTGTTTTTGATCCAGTATTTTATCCTTGTCTGAAGGATTTGCCCCACACAGCGCAGCAGGCACCAGCACTCGGGCTCGATTGGGGGAAACAGCATTGCAGTTGGTGCAGGCATCTCCCAGCAACTTCCACAGACACGACAGATCCGCACGCTGCTGCACTGCTCTGTACACATGTACAAACACAACTATTACTACATAAGTATGATATACTGACATAAATATCGGCGGCATGGTAGCTTAGTGGTTGGCATGTTCTCCTCTCAGTGCTGGGGATTCCCGGTTCAAATCTCATCTAGGTGGAGTTTTCATGTTCTCCCCGTGTCTGCGTGGGTTTCCTCCGGGTTCTCCGGTTTCCTCCCACAGTCCAAAAACATGGATCAAGTCAATTGAGTTCTCCAAATTGCCCCATTTACAGTGTATCTGTGTGAGTGAGTGGGTGCCCAGCGATAGATTGGTGTCCTGTTTTGGGTGTATCTGCCCAGTGCCTGAAACGTTCTTCGCTGGATGGGCATGGGGAACCCCCCCGCGATCCTAATAGAGGATAAAGCCAAAGATAATGAATGAATGAATGACATAAATATCTTTAATTCGTTACTTCATCAGTAATAAAATACCTGAACAAATATTTAATGGCTTCTTGAATCAGATCGACTGCTTTGCCATCCAAATAATCCGCCATTGCCATTTTAGCCAGGGCCAGAAGACATTCACTGAGGCCTAACAAGAAAAGAAACAATCATTATGTTATAAAGAAGGTCTGTTGTCACTGATGTTCCTGATTACACTGATTAATTAGACATCAAGCTCTTTGATTAGCCTAATCAACTATGACAGTTATGAATTAAAGTATCCGGGATAGAGGGGTCTCACAGTAAGTAAGTATGTAACTTTTATTTATAGAGCACTCTAAACTTGCATTGACCAAAGTGCTGTATATTTTTCAACTAATAAGAACATTCATTCATTCATTATCTCCCGCTTTATCCTACATTAGGGTTGCGGGGGGGTTCCTCATGCCCATCCAGGGTAGAACATTTCGGGCCTGGGCATATACACCCAGGACAGGGCGCCAATCCATCGCTGGGCACACACTCACTCGCACAGACACACTCTATAATGGGGCAATTTGGAGAACTCAATTGCCCTTGATCCTGGAGGAAACCCACGCAGACACGGAAAGAACATGGAAACTCCACCCAGATTGGGATTCGAACCGGGAATTCCTAGTTCTGAGAGGAGAACATGCTAACCACTAAGCCACTGTGCCGCTCAAGTCAATTAAATTCTCCAAATTGCCCCATATAGAGTCTGTGTGAGTGAGTGAGTGTGTGTCCAGTGATAGATCGGCGCCCTGTCTCGGGTCTATCTGCCCAGCGCCCGAGACATTCTCCTCTGGATAGGCATAAGGACACCCCCCCCCGCGACCCTACTATAGGATAAAGCGGGAGATAATGAATGAATGAATGAATGAATGTTATTTTGGTATACATCTAACATGAACTGAATGGGTTGCTGTTTTGAGGCAGGAACAGGACAAAGACGAGTCAGTAACTGCAGGCAAAGTCATTTTCTATGTTCTTTTAAGTTATTCATGTAGTGTGGCACTAATATATAATTATTTCAATCATCTTCTTTAATATTTAAATGGTATTGATGTCTGAAATCCTCTTAGATAATGCTTTCACAAAATAATTCTCATTGATTATACTGTATAACATCCCGTTCCATTTAAAACAGTGCTTTAAAGATGTCCTGTGTGCCAAGTCTTCTCCAGTAAAACAACCTTTGGCCGTCATACTGGTGCTTAAGGGATCAGGGAGGTAATAATTATCCAGCAGCTGTTGAGAGATTTGTTATCCGGCACTGATTTTATGCAAACACCATGCATGATTCTATTGCCAACGCTAAAATACACAAACAACACCCTGTTGTATAAATTAGTGATGCCAATATGTAGCAAAATAAACCATAGACCTGCTCACTGTGTCCTTGGAGATAAATACGCCTGTGTGAAAAGTACCCTCAACCAACCTTTAAGTGCTGGCACGTAGTCTTCAGTCGTAATGATCTGCTGGTACTCCCCCGCTGCCTCTTTATATCTGCCCAAGGTCTGTTTGATGAAGGCGATCTGGTACAGGCTGTAGATAGAGCTGGGTTGCAACATGTGGGCTTTAGCAAAAGCCTTAAGTGCCGCTGTAAAGCTGTGTCGATTCAGGTAGGCCTCGCCTAAACACTCCCAGCAGACCCAGTCTTGAGGGTCTGCCCGCAGTGCTGCCTGCAGGCTGAAAATAGCAGATTCAGATTTAGTCGAGACCATTTCAGCTTTTAAGGATATTTTAAAAGAACCCAACAACAAGTTACTCTGCAACAGCCTGCTGGTGCTCTCCCATTTTCAGGTGGTACAGGCCTCTTCTCATCCAGGCCCATTTAGCTGAACCAGGTGTTGCTTTTTCGGTCACCGACTGCAGAACTGCTAAAGCTGAGTCCTAACAGATGGTCAACAGCACATGTTTAGATAAAGACAAACATTAGGTGTATTTAATGAAAGAGATGTATTTATTAATTTATTTATTTGTGTTTTAACACCGTATTTAGCATTTGTATGCTATCCAATAGCAGGATAAGGTACAAATTTACAGTCTGTATACTTTTACTTTGTCCATATATTCCAGTCAATCCTCCATCTTCCGCTTTATCCTATATTAGGGTTGGCGGGGGGGGGGTTCCCCATGCCCATCCAGGGGAGAACGTTTCGGGCACTGGGCAGATACACCCAGGACAGGGCGCCAATCTATCACTGGACACACACTCACTCACACACACGCAATTTGGAGAATTCAATTGACTTGATCCATGTTTTTGGACTGTGGGAGGAAACCAGAGAACCCGGAGGAAACCCACGCGGACACGGTGAGAACATGGAAATTCCACCCAGATAGGGATTCGAACCGGGAATCCCTAGTGCTGAGAGGAGAACATGCTAACCACTGAACCACTGTGCTGCCTCCAGTCAATCCTATATTTCAGTTTTTTTCTTTATAGCTGTGAGATATCTCAGCACCGCTCTTGAGTTGTCCCAAGTGAGAGCTTCCTCTATGGTTTTTGGTGGTTGTGCTCCTTGTCTCTTCTTGTTGGGTCAGGGGCAGTTTATTAGGATATGTTTCACAGTGATGGGTGTTTGGCAGGTTGAACATATCGGTGGGGATTCTCCTTTTATTAGGTGTTGGTGGGTTTAATAAAAGAGAACAATATCTATAAAACACATACCATATCTCCCTGTTCCATGCTGAGGTCCACAGTTGCGGCTCCAGCCTCTGCATCTGTGGGGTCCAGCTCAAAGGCCTTTTTAAAGCAGCCTCTGGCTCGGCCCTGATCTCTGGCCACCTCCTTGTAAAATTGACCCAAGTAACGGAACACAGAACCGAGATAGATATCCAGCTTTGCAGCCTAGAAATGGGAAACCATGAGCAAAACATCAGTCACAATTAACATTTCTCAATAATGATTCATTTCTCTGGATTTTAAATGTAAAAGTTGCAGTGTGTGGAATTTTGGGGACCAATGGCATAAAACATAAAACGGTTATTACATAAAATTGTTATTCTAATTAAAGCAAAAATGATGACAGGAAATATGTTTCTCTGATTATGATTCTGAAACAATCTGATTATAAAGTAGGATGCACAGCAGAACGCCAATTATGCCACACCTTCTGTTCAGTCCCACCTCATACCATAGTATTTTAATATTGATCAATGTAGCATAACATCAATATATAATAATATTCCACTTTGCACTTTACTAAAAAAAACACAAACAATGAAATTAAGAAGTTATTTGCATGATGAGGTTCTTCAGCTTAATGCAAAATGGTAAGAATTAATATATATATATATATATATATATATATATATATATATATATATATATATATATATATATATATATACACACATATATATATCCATCATCTTCCGCTTTATCCTCTGTTAGGGTCGCAGGGCGGGTTCCCCATGCCCATCCAGGGGAGAACGTCTCGGGCGCTGGGCAGATAGACCCAGGACAGGGCGCCAATCTATCACTGGGCACACACACGCACACGTGCGCACACACACACACACAGTACACACACACACACACACAGTACACACTCTATATGGTGGAATTTGGAGAACTCAATAGACTTGATCCATGATTTTGGACTGTGGGAGGAAACCGGAAAACCCGGAGGAAACCCACGAGGACACAGGGAGAACATAGAAACTCCACAGATGGGGATTCAAACCGGGAATCCCTAGTGCTGAGAGGAGAACATGCTAACCATTAAGCCACTGTGCCACCCTTATTTATATATATATATCCATCCATTATCTTCCGCTTTATCCTCTATCAGGGTCCTGGGGGGGTTCCCCATGCCCATCCAGGGGAGAACGTTTCGGGCGCTGGGCAGATACACCCAGGACAGGGCGCCAATCTATCACAGGGCACACACTCACTCACACAAACACACACACACACTCTATATGGGACAATTAGGAGAATTCAACTGACTTAATCCATGTTTTTGGACTGTGGGAGGAAACCGGAAAACCCGGAGGAAACCAACTAGGACACAGGAAGAACATGGAAACTCCACCCAGATTGGGATTCGAACCGGAAATCCCTAGTGCTGAGAGGAGAACATGCTAACCACTAAACCACCACGCTGCCTATATATATATATATATGAGAATCATTCAAGTTGCTTTCAGGAACTGTATACATTCTCCACTTGAACATGTGAAGAACCTTTTAAAGAATGCAGCTTTAAGTGTCAATAGTTCTAAAATCCCTTTTTTTATGAAAGAACTTTTGAAAAACATTATTAATAGTTTTTTTATTTTTTTAAATACTAATTACCTTCAAAGGTATGAGCTCACATTTACAAAAGACTTTCATTCATTCATTTCAGAAGATTTCTCCTAATCTCTATAGAAGAAATCTCCTAACCCTAACATGCCATTTAAGGTCATCTGTAACCTCACCACTAGGTGTCACTTAATCCTTCTCACTGCTACTTTAAAAGAGAATCTGTTGAACTGTTTCTCAGAGAAGACAATCACCTTTAGAAGATGGGTGTGAGCTTTACTTCGATCTCTCCGTGTCTCTTCGCCCATGTTCCAATAAAGCTTTCCCAGCAGGAAATACAGCTCTCCACTGTCCGGCCGCTGAGACAGAGCTTCTGTATAGCTAACAAGTCATTAAAACAAAAAACATTATCATTATCATAATCATATGGATGTAATATTAATTGTATATATACAATCTGTATATAATTCACACCTCTGCTCTGCCTGCTGATACTCATGGTTAGCCGCATGTGTCAGTCCCTTTAACATCAAACCCTCTACAGAAGCAGGATGAGAGCTCAGCAAATCAGACGACACCTTCAGGAAACCACAGAAATTCTATCATTGCAAATCCTAAAGTGTTATTAACATAATCCATCCGTCCATTATCTCCCGCTTTATCCTCTATTAGGGTCGCGGGGGGGTTCCCCATGCCCATCCAGGGGAGAATGTTTTGGGCACTGGGCAGATACACCCAGGACAGGACGTCAATCTGCACACAGACACACTCTATATGGGGCAATTTGGAGAACTCAATTGACTTGACCCATGTTTTTGGACTGTGGGAGGAAACCGGAGAACCCGGAGGAAACCCACACGGACACGG
Source organism: Corydoras maculifer (assembly GCA_019802435.1). Lineage (NCBI taxonomy): Eukaryota > Metazoa > Chordata > Actinopteri > Siluriformes > Callichthyidae > Corydoras > Corydoras maculifer. Next base: position 331,483 of record JAFMOD010000981.1, read on the forward strand.
GGAGAACATGGAAACTCCACCCAGATGGCGATTCGATCCAGGAATACTTAGTGCTGAGAGAAGAACATGCCAACCACTAAGCCACCATGCCGCCGTCATTAACATAATTAAAGACATAAAAGGAACATACACTGCCTGGCCAGAAATATTTTATCAAGCTACCTAAAGGTCTGATTTAAAGCCCATGTGGGTTTCCTCCCACAGTCCAAAAACATGGATTCAAGGTAAACTGGGTGCTCTGAATTGTCTCATATGGTGTGTGTGTGTGAGTGAGTGTGTGCCTAGCATAAGATTGGCATCCTGCCCTGGGTGTATCTACCCAGCGCCTAAAACGTTTCCCCTCACAACCCTAGTAGAGAATTATCCATCCATTATCTTCCGCTTTATCCTCTATTAGGGTCGCGGGGGGGGGGGGGGGGGGTTCCCCATGCCCATCCAGGGGAGAACGTTTCGGGCGCTGGGCAGATACACCCAGGACAGGACGCCAATCTATCACTGGGCTCACACTCACTTACACAAACACACTCTATATGGGGCAATTTGGAGAATTCAATTGACTTGATCCATGTTTTTGGACTGTGGGAGGAAACCAGAGAACCCGGAGGAAACCCAGGTGGACACAGCGAGAACATGGAAACTCCACCCTGATTGGGATTCGAACCGGGAATCCCTAGTGCTGAGAGGAGAACATGCTAACCACTAAGCCACCGTGCCGCCCCAGTAGAGAATTAATCGGAAGATAATGAATGAATGTTAAGGAGTCGCTGCATGGATGGGTTGAATCACTTCTGTTATCATTTAATGATGTTTTTATTTTTGGCCATGCAGTGCGTGTACGTTTATTTTAGAAATGTATAAGAGCGCAGGAATCCTTTACCTCAACAGCTTCTTTAATTTGCCCCTTTTGTAAGTATGCTCTTCCTTTCAATGCTAACAGTTCAGGATGGTTTTTGGCATCTGGAATCTGAAAGGGAATAAAAACTGGTAAAGGATTCCACAACTGAACTGATGGAGCATGATGGAAAGTAATAAACCTACCTGGGAGAATACCGCCAGGGCTTCATCTGCACTCTGATCTGTTTCTGTTCTAGCCAATGCCTCTAGCTTCACTCTCAAAAGCTTTTGGGTCCAGTCTGCAGCATGCCCCGAACTCACCATCAGTCCTTAAATCCGAACCCACATCGTGAAGACAGAGTTTATACAGCTTATAAATCTCAAATGCTATAACATTATGTGGCATGTCTTAGACCTTGGCTGCAAGACCGAATGCAGTCCGAGTATCTATGCATTTTCAGTTCAGCTTGGGCGACGTTATACCAGCCAATGACGCTGCTGCGCATTCGGCCAAGTCCTGAACACAAAAGCAACTTGGTTACTATTAGATATTTTACATTGTCACTTTGCAGACATTACAAGTGAGAGAACAACACAAGTCCATCCATCCATCCATCCATTATCGTCCGCTTTATCCCATATTAGGGTCGTGGGGGGGTTCCCCATGCCCATCCAGGGGAGAACGTTTCGGGCGCTGGGCAGATACACCCAGGACAGGGCGCCAATCCATCGCTGGGCACACACTCTTTTTGGGGCAATTTGGAGAACTCAATTGACTTGATCCATGTTTTTGGACTGTGGGAGGAAACCGGAGAACCCGGAGGAAACCCACGCGGACACAGGGAGAACATGGAAACTCCACCCAGATGGGGATTCGAACCGGGAATCCCTAGTGCTGAGAGGAGAACATGCCAACTAAGCTACCGTGCTGCCCTCACAATACAAGTCAACAGATTAAAAAAGAAACAGGTAAATTAAATGAATCTATTATGTCTCATTAGCTAACGCTTAATCCTCAATCAGGGGAGAACGTTTCGGGTGCTGGACAGATACACCCAGGAAAGGGCGCCAATCTATCGCAGGGCATACACTCACTCACACAGACACACTCACTATGCAGAGGCAATTTTAGATTTTTTTTAAATTTTAAAGCACCCAATTTACATTAAACCCATGTTTTTTGGACTGTGGGAGAAAACTGAAAAAGACATGAAGACACAGGGAGAACATGGAAACTCCACCCAGATCAGCATTCTAACCTGGATCCCCAGCACAGACAGGTGGACGTGCTAACTACGCCACCATGCCGCCTAAATTTGCAGTATATAATTTTTTTTTCAGTTTTGGCTACTTTTGTTACATTCACTTATTGTTTTAATGTTCAACTCTTTACTAACCCAGACCAAAGCTTTTAACAGCGTCCTCATATTTCTTGTCCTGAAGAGATTTCAGACCGAGACCAAAATGAGCCAGTGAGCTGAGCGGGTCAAGCTCCAACAGATGAGTGTAACAACTCACAGCCTCCTCACTGCAGTCATCTACCACCAAACACAATGCGGAACAGAACAGTAAAAAGAAACATTTTAGTGAATTCTTAGGTTTCTAGAAGGTGTTAAAGCAGCAAGACACTAAAAAACCTAATTGGTGTATATAGGATTTCTTTTTACCAGCCAAGAAAGTGGCTCTGTGAAGGGTTCAGCACACAGATAGCAGAACTGAAGCTCGAGTTTCAACTAATACCATTTTATTAAAATGACCAAAAACAGTCCAAATTCGGTCACAGACTTATTAAATACATCCATCCATTATCTTCCGCTTTATCCTATATTAGGGTAGGGGGGGGGGGGTTCCCCATGCCCATCCAGGGGAGAACGTTTCGGGCGCTGGGCAGATACACCCAGGACAGGACGCCAATCTATCACTGGGCATACACTCACTCACACACTCTATATATCGTCTGCTAAATGACTAAATGTAAATGTAAATGTAAATATGGGACAATTTGGACTTGATCCAATGGACTTGATCAATGTTTTTGGACTGTGGGAGGAAACCGGAGCGATACGGGGAGAACATGGAAACTCCACCCAGATGTGGATTTGAACCGGGAATCCCTAGTGCTGAGAGGAGAACATGCTAACCACTAAGCCACGTGCCGCCTTTATTAAATACATTTCTAATAATTTATAATATAATAATCTTACCTGATGATAAATAGTGCTTGATTAGGACTTCCAAACAATAATGGTCTTTTGGGTAATGAGCATGCATGATGTCACACATCTCCTTCATCCTCACCACTTCATGCGGGAGCTAATGCACAGGAGCGAATTACATGTCAAGGTCCAAAAAAGACGTCCTGATACTTCTGAAAACGTTTTTGTACCAAATGTGTTTACTTACTTTGGATAAACATGTAATGTAATCTTGTAAAAGCTGTTTGTGCTCATCACTGGGGATGTTCTCAGTGAGCTGAAGAGCTTTTTCAAAAGCAGACAAGAGCTGAAAGTTATAAATATAAAAAATTTAAAAAGTCATTGCCCCAAAACATATCAATAAATAGCCACCAGTCATTAAAAATGTATTTACATTCTATGATATTCATATTAAATATTAACTAAGAAACAGTTATGGCAGATATAATGCATCCATTACAAAATATTATAAAATTTAGTGCATCCTAAAGAAAATGTGATAATAATTACAGCCCTTTTTTAGGGGTGTTGTAAAGTCTTGAGCTATTAGACAACAATAGTTTATTAATTATAAATATTATTTATATATATATATATATATATATATATATATATATATATATATATATAAAATGTTTATTTATTTGTTTAATACAAAAAAAAACTTGTCCATCATCTGTTGTCAAGTATTAAAGGTTTGTTTAAACTGAAATACTGTACAAAATCAAATACTTGTGATGTACAGAATTTTATTCACGTCTAAAATGAGTACAGTCTGAGATATCATATCATTTATACGAGACGAATCATATCTCGTAATAGATCAATAAACATTTATTTTCACTCACATGCTGCTGTGTCTCATTGTCCTGTTTTTGCACGGAGCACAGAAGCAACCTGGTCAATTCCCTCCACAGTTCAAGCAGCTCGAAGTTCTCGATTCCATCTTCAGCCTCTCTTACTTGAATGAGCCGCCGCCAAACCCGCGCCACCTATCCAGGGTCAGAAAAATGACATGGAAATGTCAAATATATATATATTTGACATTATACATTACATTAGGTCATTTAGCAGACGCTTTTATCCAAGGCGACTTACAAAGTGAACACAGGGTTAATCACAACATCCCTGGAGCAGTGAGGGTTAAGGGTCTTGCTCAAGGACCCACATTGGTAACTTCAGTGGACCAGGGATTTGAACCACCAACCTTCAGATTTATAGTCCAACACCCTGACCACTGAGCTACCAATCCCTATACCAATATATGTATATATATATATATATATATATAAAATCATACACACAATGATTATTTGTAATTATACATCATTTAAAAGAAAATATATAATGTGTGTGCTACCTGTAAATAGTTCTTGTCCGTCTGATAGATGTTCACCAGCTTTCGACTCACTTCACAGCATTTCGCTTTATCTGAACTAAATGAAGGAAAAATTCAAATTGACCTTAGAATTAAAACCTTCAAAAACAATTCATAAATCAAATATACTCACCTTTCATATAACGTTATTAGTTTCTGATAAATTTTGGGAAGATTAGCTTTGAAGTCTTCTTCATCACTTTTCTCATACAGGTTGGCTAAGCCCTGTAAAAGTGACCAATCACAGTCAGTATACTATAAAAGCTGCAAAACATTCAGATCATCTGCAGGTTATATAAGAAGGAACCAGTTTTTTTTTTGCATCCTAGTTGGACATCAATCTGTGCTCTCCACTATATGAAAAAAAGTATTGGGACACCAATAGCTGTGCCCTCCCTCTTTCCCTCCTTGACGCAGGTGTAGCATAATCTGCCCAAACAGTAGCCACTGTTTTATGGCTACATTCTCACTATTTATCCACCCACCCATCAGTAAAAACCCAAAAAACAACCAGTCCATTATTTCCTGCACATCACCAACCTGCCATGCGAGCAGTTGTTCAGGCTCCAGTTCGGCTGCTTTTCTGTAAGCCGTTTGGGCCTGCTCATACTGCTCCAGCTCAGTCCCTGCAACTCCAATGAACACCCAGGCATTGTAGTTATTCTTCTCAATCTTCAGAACAGCCTTTAACACACAGTCATAAAAACAAGTTTCATTTTAAGACAAGTATTTACAATACGAAAAATGGAAGGATTTTTTTTACATGAAAAACTAAATATGAAGTGATACAAGTGTAAAGAAAACCTAATAGTATGTTAATATTTAGTCTGTATATATTGTATTTATATTTTCATTATCCCGCTTTATCCTCTATTAGGGTCGCGGTGGGGTTCCCTATGCCCATCCAGGGGAGAGCGTCTCGGGCGCTGGGATACACCCAGGACAGGGCGCCAATCCATCGCTGGGCGCACACACACTCACTCACACAAACACACTCTATATGGGGCAATTTTGAGAATTCAATTAACTTGATCCATGTTTTTGGACTGTGGAAAAAAACCGGAGAACCTGGAGGAAACCCACGCTGACACAGGGAGAACATGGAAACTCCACCCAGATGGGGATTCGAACCGGGAATCCCTAGTGCTGAGAGACGAACGTGCTAACCACTAAGCCACCGTGCCGCCCTGTATTTATATTTCAGGAATATAAATAAAATCACACAACTGCAACACATTATTAGAAATCCATTTACAGAATACTGGTCTGTAACCTGTAACTATCAATCCATCCATTATCTTCCGCTTTATCTTTCCGCCTCTACTAGGGTCGCAGAGGGGTTCCCCATGCCCATCCAGGGGAGAATGTTTCAGGCACTGGGCAGATACACCCAGGACAGGGTGCCAATCTATTACTGGGCACACACCCACTCACATAAACACACACTATATGGGGCAATTTGGAGAACTCAATTTACTTTGATCCATGCTTTTGGACTGTGGGAGGAAACCGGAGAACCCGGAGGAAAGCCACACGGACACGGGGAGAACACCTCCACCCAGATTGCTATTAACTATAATCCCATAAAAATAAGTGTTCTTACCTTACAATGCTTCAGTGCTTCTTTATATTCCTTGTTTTTAATCGCTTCTCTGGCACTTTTAAGAGCTGCCTTTACCTCCTTACTTGACATGATCTGTGATTAATAAGATTACACTCCATTGTTATGTTTGTCATTTCAGGCCAAACAATAGCAGCTCATTTGATATAGTTTTGTTTTCATAGACTTATCTGGTGTCCTTAAGCTAATTAGGTTCAACTGATCTATTACTTTAACTGATCTATTACTGTTCTCTAATGGTCAGGACCCCAATAGTACCACCACAGAGCAGGGATCATTTGGCGATGCCAAATAATGTCACTGAGGTGTTTAATTGAAACTATAACAACCCCCTCACCACATCAGTGTCACTGCAGAACTGACAATAAACAATCCACCACCCAAAAGATGCCTGTTCTGTGATGCTCCTGACCAACAAAGAACCAACAGGGGACTAACAACAACAAAGAACACAGATGGACTACAGTCTGGAATTAAAAAACTACAAAGTCCATCTGTATGATAAGTGGAGGAAATAGGTAATAAAGCAAGAGGGCGTGTTACTGTATAATGTATATTGGTATTGTATTCTATATAGAATCTTATTATAATTAAATTAGAACATTAAAAGGTTTTATTTTTATGTTATTCACTCACTGAGGCAGCTAATATTAGCCATTAGCAATGAATACAGAAATACATTTTTATATTTCTGCCTTATAATAAAACCAAACCAAACCAAACCAAAACGCTAAAGCAATCAAAGCCTCGTTGCTCAGTCTCGTTAAATGTTAACGTTTATTAGATTTCAACGAAATTTCCCGAAGCCAACTAATATACTACCTGCTGACATGCTTTTAGCAAAAAAAATAACAAAACTGCTGTTTAATTACCACAAATGTGCGAGCAGGACGAGTTTTGTTTCATAAACGTTCAAACGTTAATGTTTAAAACTACAATTAAAGTAAAGCGTTTCATTTCGTTCTCACCACAGTCTCTCGTCTGGTTGACCACTAAACTGCGCATGCGCACGAGTCTTCCACAAATTGCAATTTTATTTTTGCGTTTTTTTTTGTGCGGTGTTAAATACACCAAACAGTTCGAATATCCACCGCTATGAATGGATTTGTTAGGTGTTTGTATTTAAGTTATAATGTTTAAAAGGTATTTATTTTAAATAAGAGTTTCGCTGTAAGTGAACTGATTCGTTTCATGAATCGAATCCCAAATGAATCTTAAAGTACCATAGTAATGCATTTTATTTATGAACAGTCTCACTGTCATGTTTTTCATTTGAAATAATTCGACAGTAATGTTCGTCCACTTTTAAAAAGAAGACAATTTAAAAGACAGGATAAAAAAAAGAATTTAAGACAATTTAAAAGTAAAAGTAATTCTTATGAAGGCACACGATGGCATTGGGCATTTTGAGAAACACTATTAATTATTGTGTTTAAAATCAAGTTGCCATGATACTAAAATAATGTAATAAATATTAATTAAATACAATTTTATTTCATTTGTAATTTAGCAGTGCCTTACGAAGCGAAATCGACAATCTGCGCATGCGCATGAATCCTTTACTGCCTTCACTGTCCCACGCGTAGAAAAGAAACCAGGTCGTATTTTTTTAACTTTAAAAAGAATTAAATTAATTTAAATGATGTTTAATTAAATTCAATTAATTTAAATAATGTGCCGATTTGCGCTGTATCGTGTCCAAACTATCTTAAAGCGTTAAAAAGCAAACGTATGCCATCTCCAACAACCTTAAAACGTGGGCGGGAAGTACTGATCTCAGCCAATAGAGAGAGAGAATTCGATTTTGAGGCCCAATGAGAGTGCGGGTACAGCACAACAACGCCGGGTTTGTCTGCCTCATGGGCTCCATGTGAGAAGTGGCGATGTGCTGAAGAAGCAACGCTGTCTGTAATCTGTAATCTGATTATAATCCCACATCAAACTCACACAAGAAGCCGCTTGGTTTTACTTTATGAATTAAAAAATGAAGAGAAAAACGCCATTAACGGAGGAGCAGGAGGATGAGGTATGATCTTTCTTTGAGAATGAATTTTCCTTTACAATCAGCCAGGGGCTTTAATCCAGATCCCTTCTGCCCTCTTTAAAAAGTGCCCTCACATGAGGGTATTTATCCATTTTTCAAACTGTTGTTACATTCATTTTGTTTGATCATTCATTAGTTATTCATTCATTCATTCATTCATTATCTCCCGCTTATCCTCTATTAGGGTCGCGGTGGGGTTCCCCATGCCCATCCAGGGGAGAACGTCTCGGGCGCTGGGCAGATAGACCCAGGACAGGGCGCCAATCCATCGCTGGGAACACACTCACTCACACAGACACACTCTAAATGGGGCAATTTTGAGAAATCAATTAACTTGATCCATGTTTTTGGACTGTGGGAGGAAACCGGAGAACCCGGAGGAAACCCACGCAGACACAGGGAGAACATGGAAACTCCACCCAGATGGGGATTCGAACCGGGAATCCCTAGTGCTGAGAGGCGAATGTGCTAACCACTAAGCCACCGTGCCGCCCTTCATTAGTTATATTGGATACAATTAAATGACATGAAATATGTCTGTCAGCAGTGGAGAGCACATTCATTCATTCATTTATTATCTTCTGCTTTATCTTATATTAGGGTTGCGGGGGGGGGGGGTTCGTTTCAGGCGCCGGGCAGATACACCCAGGACAGGGTGCCAATCTATCGCTAGGCACACACACACCCAGACACGCACGCATACACACTCTATATGGGGCAATTTGGAGAACTCAATTGACTTGATCCATGTTTTTGGATTGTGGGAGGAAACTGGAGAACCCGGAGGAAACCCACGTGGACACGGGGAGAACGTGGAAACTCCACCCAGATGGGGATTCGAACCGGGAATCCCTAGTGCTGAGAGGAGAACATGCTAAACGCACTAAGCCACCATGCCGCCCATATATCTATACTATATATCTACAATTCCTCTTTGGGGGAAAACTGTAGGCAAAGTAGATCACTTTAACACTTATAATTATGATTGATGTTTCTCTGTTAATGGTGGTTTGTTTCTGTGTTGTAGATTAAACCCTGTAAACCTGACTCCAAACAAGTGGAAGAAAATTCGAAGAAAGTTAATGGAACTAAAAAGAAGTCCAGTGGGCTCAATGGTGACTTTCGGCCGCAAAAACTTCCCAAAGGAGAGCTTTACAAAGCCCCCACAGTGGAGGAGCTCAGTCAGCTGAAGGAGGCTGAGAGTCTATTTCACTGCAGTTTGCTCAAGATGCAGGTAAGTCCAGACCTCTCCTCTTTCTCCAGATAGTTCTGATTATGGAGTAAACATAAACCTACACTCTGCAAAGAGTCTGCTGTGAGTTCCACTCATTCATGTACAGTCACTGACCCCTTTCCACTTTTACTTTTCATCTTTATTATCATCTTAAATGGTTTGTCTTGGCAAAGACGGTGGCTTAGTAGTTAGCATGTTCTCCTGTCAGCACTAGGGATTCCCGGTTCGAATACCCATCTGGGTGGAGTTTCAATGTTCTCCCCGTGTCCGCATGGGTTTCCTCCGGGTTCTCCGGTTTCCTCCCACAGTCCAAAAACATGGCTCAAGGTCAATTGAGTTCTTCAAATTGCCCCAAATAGTGTGTTTGTGAATGAGTGTGTGCCCAGCGATAGGTTGGCGCCCTGTTCTGGGTGTATCTGCCCAGCGCCTGAAACTTTCTCCGACCCTGGTAAAAGGATAAAGCGGAAGATAATGGATGGATGATTTGTCTTAACACAGAATTGGTATTATTGGTATTATTACAAGGAGGATTAGTCCCCCACTGAGTCTTGGTCCTCACAAGGTTTCTTCCTTAAAATAACAACATAACAGGGAGTTTTTTCTTGCCACTGTCGCTTCGGCTTTCTCTTTGTGGGTTTAAAGGTTTTTTATTCTGTAAAGCTGCTTTGTGATAATGTACTGTTGTAAAAAGCACTCTATATTTAATTTACTTGAACTTTTATTATATAGGTGGTGGATGATTCTCAGTACTGAAGTCACACCTGTGTGGTGGTGGTGTTTTAGATCATGTTGCGTTGTTACAAGTAAATCAAATACAGCACCACTGCATTTATTTTTTAAATACAAGCACTGATGCATTGTTTGCATTAACTTTTAAAGCCTATCTGGATTTCTGAGATGTTTCAGTGAAATTAACTTTTTTTGGGAGATTTGTCCCTCAAAAAAAACGTTTGATATTTAAACTGTTGTTGTTATTCAGGTAAATATAAGATGATGGTTTTAGGTTCTTGTCTAGATTTAAAATGTAAATGTCAATAATACCTGTAAATATTGACGTGTTCTTAAACTTTAGTTTGTTAGTGTGTCTGTAGTAACACACAGAGGTTATGTTTGCAATCCTTTAATATTATAACAGGCATTACACAGGTGGCTTAGTGGTTAGCATGTTCTCCTCTCAGCACTAGGGATTCCCGGTTCGAATCCCTATCTAGGTGGAGTTTCCATGTTCTCCACATGTCCGCGTGGGTTTCCTCCGGGTTCTCCGGTTTCCTCCCACAGTCCAAAAACATGGATCAAGTGAATGTTCCAAATTGCCCCATATAGAGTGTGTCTGTGTGAGTGAGTGTGTGCCCAGCGATAGGTTGGCGCCCTGTCCTGGGTTTGTCTGCCCGGCGCCCCAGACCTTCTCCCCTGGATGGGCATGGGGACCCCACCGCCACCCTAATAGAGGATAAAGCGGAAGATAATGAATGAATAATACTATAACATTGTACATAACCTAAAGGGATGTTTTATTATTAGAAATGTTTTTATACAGAAGAATTAAATGCATTGATTCCTAGTTTTTACGAGGTTCTGTTTTGATATCCAGATGGAGGAGCTGCTGAAAGAGGTGGCACTCAGTGAGCGCAGAAAGAATCTGTTGGATGCTTTCGCACAGGAGGTCACTGATTATTTAAAGTCTGTACCTGAAACACCCATCGTGGAAGTCAGTACTATTCTCGTATTACAGTTGTATGAAATAAATTAGGCCAATGTTTGATTCTTAATCACAAACCTGCTTTCTGTGTCTTTTCCAGCTTTCAGACCTTTCTTGGTTGTCCGAGTCAGGCATGGAAGTCCCATTTATTCTTGTGCCTGAGATGGCAAAAGGCAAATTCCATATGGAGCCACCCACCTCTGTGGATCTGATTGGGAGTTATCCACTGGGAACCTGCATCAAACCAAGAGTTTCTGTCGACATTGCGGTCACAATACCTGCTGTAAGTTTCAGTTCATGCAAATAACAAGAAGTGTCCATCTAACACACTGTTCACACGTTATCACCTCACCAAAATACCTCATGAACATCTCATCTCACATGTACCATTTATACACATTTTATATTTATATATTTTATTTTATAATATATATACATATAATGTGTGTGTGCGTGTGTATGTGTATATATATATATGTGTGTGTGTATATTCATTTATTCCTTCATTATCTCCCGCTTATGCTCTAATAGGGTCGCGGTGGGGTTCCCCATGCCCATCTAGGGGAGAACGTCTCGGGCGCTGGGCAGATAAACCCAGGACAGGGTGCCAATCCATCGCTGGGCACACACTCACTCACACAGACATACTCTATATGGGGCAATTTTGAGAATTCAATTAACTTGATCCATGTTTTCCGACTGTGGAAGGAAACCGGAGAACCCGGAGGAAACCCACGCAGACACGGGGAGAACATGGAAACTCCACCCAGATGGGGATTTGAACCAGGAATCCCTAGCGCTGAGAGTCGAACGTGCTATCCACTAAGCCACCGTGCCGCCATATATATATATATATATATATATATATATATATATATATATATATATATATATATATATATATATATATATATATATATATATATATATATATATATATATATATATATATTCCTAAATTTATTTTCTATACTGTATATACATATCTTTATATATTATAAGTACAGTTAAATTATTCTATAATATATTTGTAGTTCTATAATATATATATCCATAGCTGTTTATTATTATATTTCACATATCTATATAGTGTATTTAAAAAAGAAAAAAGCAAAAAATCTCATTTTCTTCTTTAAAGTTTACATTGGAAAATGTTTTTTTATTACTTTAAAATAACAGGGTGATCGGGGTCCGTGACCCATAATTTCGTTCTTATCTTATGTACCACATGTGATATTAATGATAATAAAATTTTCTTGAATCTTACCTTTTACTTAACTCTATTGGCGCTGTACACAAAGCTGCCCACCACTCTGGGCACATATGCTCACTTCACTCATTGTGTGTATCTGTATTTCACTGTATTAATGTGTTCAACTTAGAGGACAAATTCCTCTGTGTGCAATTACAAACTGGCAAAATGGGTCACCTTAGCAACATGGAAACACCACCCAGATGGGGATTCGAACCTGGATTCCCATCGCTGAGTGATCATGACTTGAACAGATCTTTAAGAAGTGTCATTGTATGTGTTTCTAGAGCATCCTTCACCCGATGGATACTATAAACCAAAGATATTCCCGAAAGAGGGCGCTGTACCTGGCGGGTCTGGCACAGCACCTGGCAACCTCTCCGTCAGTGGGAACACTGCACTATTCCTGCCTACATGGCAATCGCCTGCGCCCCATACTGCTTGTGTCACCTTCAGGTATTGGTTTTTCAGCCTTAACCGACCCTATGTTGAGGAATTTAACAGGAACCTTAAGCTTTAATGAACGTACATCGTCCTTACAGGTAAAGAAAGCAGCTTTCTGTTGCGAATTCATGTCCTTCCTCCTCCGGACTTCCTGAACCCGAGCCGCTTCCATCCTCAGAAGAACAACATCCGCACGGCCTGGTTTACTGGTCTTGATGCAAAGCAAGGTAACAGAGGGAAGTCACGACTTGAGTTTAAAGGCTTAGATCTGCTGTTTTGTCTTATTTTTGGAATTTGGTCTATTGCAGGAAGTGAGCCTCCCACTCCTCATTATAACAGTACAGTAATCGGGGATCACCTTCCTCGCTCACATCAACAGTTCCTCAGTGCGCACAGTGATCAGTGTCCTGCGTTTAAAGATGCTACAGCACTGCTCAAAGTGTGGCTCAGACAACGGGAGCTAGACCAGGTACTCTCAACTTTAACCTGACATTTAAATATAATAGTATTAATGGTGGCTTAGTGGTTAGCACGTTCTCCTCTCAGCACTAGGGATTCCCGGTTGGTATCTTCATCTGGGTGGAGTTTCCATGTTCTCCCCGTGTCCGCGTGAGTTTCCTCCCACAGTCCAAAAACATGGATTAAGTCAATTGAGTTCTCCAAATTGCCCCATATAGAGTGTGTCTGTGTGAGTGAGTGTGTGCCCAGCGATAGATTGGCAGCCTGTCCTGGGTGTATCTGCCCAGCGCCCGAAACGTTCTCCCCTGGATGGGCATTGGAAACCCCCCCCACGAACCTAATAGAGGATAAAGCGGGAGATGGCTGGATGGATGGTAATCAGTGGCCACTTTATTAGAGTTTATTAGAGTCACCTCTTTGTTTCTAACCTTGCTGTATGTTTTAGAAATTTTACCTACCTTACATCTACATACTTTCATACATTTTCTAGCCATGTTTTGTCTGTTCTACAAGAATAAGGACCACCAAAGAGTATGTGTTTGTGTTTGGATGATGCGTTTACCATCCTATGGTGAGATCATGGTGATGGTGGTGCAAAGTGCAGGCGTTTAACATGGAAGTGGTAGTTCAGTGGTTAGGGTGTAGGGCTATTAATCTGAAGGTTGGTGGTTCAAGTTCCCAGGTCCACCGACCTTAGCAATGTGGGTCCTTGAGCAACACCCTTATCCCTCATTGCTCCAGGGATGATATGCCAACCCTGTGTTCTGATCCCAAGTTGCTTTGGAGAAAAGCATCTGCTAATGACCGAATGCAAATGTAATGTTAACACAGTAAGCAAAGAAACCTATGTATGACTGTCTGCAATTGTACTATATATATATATATTTATGTACAATACATGTATGTATATGTACTATATATAACTGTATATTGTATTTTGCACATGATCACTTGGTCTTCATCCATACTGGACACTTTATTTTCATTTTTAGGTTTAATCACACTACACAATTTTTTAATGGTAAATTGTATATGTATATTGATTTCATTCATTATCTTCTGCTTTTATCCTCTATTAGGGTTGCGGGGGGGGGTTCCCCATGCCCATCCAGAGGAGAACGTTTTGTGCGCTGGTCAGACCCAGGACAGGGTGCCAATCCATCCCTGGGCACACACTCACTCACACAGACACACTCTATATGGGGCAATTTGAAGAATTCTATTGACCTTGATCCATGTTTTTGGACTGTGGGAGGAAACCAGAGAACCTGGAGGAAACCCACGCAGACACGGGGAGAACATGGAAACTCCACCCAGATGGATTCGAACCAGGAATCCCTAGTGCCGCTGAGAGGAGAACATGCTAAACACTAAGACACTGTGCCACATATATATATATATATTTATTTATATATATGTGACATATGTATTCCATCCATTTATTATCTTCTGCTTTATCCTCTATTAGGGTTGCGGGGGGGGGGTTCCCATGCTCATCCAGGGGAGAACGTTTCGGGCGCTGGGCAGATACACTCTGTCCTGGGTGCCAATCTCTCGCTGCTCATACACTCACAGACACACACAAACACACTCTATATGGGGCAATTAGGAGAACTCAATTGACTTGATCCATGTTTTTGGACTGTGGGAGGAATGGGGATGGGGATTCGAACCACGAATCCCTAGCGCTGAGAGGAAAACATACTAACCACTAAGCCACCGTGCCGCCATATATATATATATATATATATATATATATATATATGCCCAGCGATGGATTGGCGCCCTGTCCTGGGTCTATCTGCCCAGCGCCCGAGACGGTCTCCCCTGGATGGGCATGGGGAACCCCACCGCGACCCTGATAGAGGATAAAGCGGGAAATAATGAATGAATGAATATATATATATATATATATATATATATATATATATATATATATTTCCCTATATTTTGTACTTTACTGTTACTGCTACTGGCTGCTAAATTTCCTTATTTCCTGCGGGATAAATAAAGTATTAGTATTCTATTCTATGTATCTATCTAACTACGAAGTGCATCTATATGATGCGTGAAACTGCTAAACTAGACAGTGAATTCAGAACCATTGAGGTTTTTGTTATAGTGCCCTGTGGGTTCATAAGTTATACTATGGTGTGTTTTTCTGCAGGGTACCGGCTGTTTTGGAGGATTTTTAGCCTCTATGCTCCTGGCTTACCTTCTGTCCACTCATAAAGCAGGAAAGACCATGAATGCTTACCAGCTGCTGCGCAATGCGTTGCATTTCATGGGTAAATAAAAATTTCAAAAGTCTTCGGCTTCCCAGTCCAAGTTGGTTGTAGACTTATCCTTATTGATGTGTTTTTAGCTTCGACCGACCTTACTGAGAATGGGATTACCTTGGCTAGAAACGCAGATGCCAAAGCGGTATGCAATAGGATTTTAATTAATGCAATTATTTATTTGTTAATGTTAATTTACCCCACACTTCTGTCTCACTTTTCTCATAGCCTTCACTTCCAGATTTCCATGGTGCCTTTGAGGTGGTGTTCGTGGATCCCTCTGGACATCTTAATCTGTGTGCAGATATGACGGCGTGCACCTACAAGCAGGTTAGTGTTACTGTTTGGTTGCACAGCCAGCTTGACATTAAAATTTCAGACACTCCCTACAGCACCAATCCAAATTTATTAATTATATTTCTATTAATTATTAATTAGATAAAATTTCTACTAATCCATTTCCGTCACTTATCATATAGATGGACTTTGTAGTTTTATAATTCCAGACTGTAGTCCATCTGTGTTCTTTGTTGTTGTTAGTCCCCTGTTGGTTCTCTGTTCTCTGTTGGTCAGGAGCATCACAGAACAGGTATCATTTGGGTGGTGGATTGTTTATTGTCAGTTCTGCAGTGACACTGATGTGGTGAGGGGGTTTTAGTGCAGCAGTGCTGCTGGAGTTTCATTTCTCCACCTCAGTGACACTGCTGGGATAGGACTTATGCACCCACCAAATAACCCCTGCTCTGTGGTGGTACTATTGGGGTTCTGAGCATTAGAACAGAGTAAAGGGGACGTACACAGTATGTACTGTAGAACACACACAGATGGACTATAGAATGGAATTGGAGAACTACAAAGTCCATCTTTACAGGACGTGAAACATGGACAATAAGTGGAGAGAAAAGTGGATGTTTACTATGTTAATATGTGAACTGTCCTTATTTTATTGTGTATGAAATTGCAAATCACTATTTGAAATAAAATAATGAATGATATTATTTATTAATCTTCATAAATGTTTTTATTAATTGTATTTTTTATTTATTTTATTTTTTTTAGATTCAGCATGAGGCTTCTCTATCACTTCAGTTTTGGGATGACCCCACCCTGGATGGATTTAATGTAAATAACTAAAATTAGATTTTTATCTTGTGTGCATATATAGATTTCTAACTGTAAAAACTGTTAAAACTTTTTCCTAGCTTAAATCTCTTTAATAACTAGATACCTCTTCACCCTCCTCTGTATCTCCTGCTGAGAAATGTGAATTTCCCCATTGTGGGACAAATAAAGGTTTATCTTATCTTATCTTATCTTATTTCAGGCTCTTCTAATGACCCCCAAACCCATGATCAGGACGTATGACAATGTGTATCAGTAAGTACATACTGTATATTACAGAACATCTTTTAAGTCAGATTGAATTTGATGAGGCAAAACGGTGGGGGGAATGGTGGGTAGAGTTTCCATGTTCTCCCCTTGTCCGCGTGGGTTTCCTCCGGGTTCTCCGGTTTCCTCCCACAGTCCAAAAACATGGATCAAGTCAATGGAGTTCTCCAAATTGCCCCATATAGAGTGTGTTTGTGTGAGTGAGTGTGTTTCCAGTGATAGATTTGCTAGATAATGAATGAATGAATGATTTGCTGTAATGTTTCAGATTGAGTGACTTGGTGAAAATGCAGGGCTCCTGCAAGAAGCTTTCTCTGCTCAGCAGTCTAATGGATCATAGTGGGAACTACGTTCTTGCCGTTCTTCCCTTTATTATGTCGCTCTTACGGCGGGGGTTTGGAGATAGAATTCAACTTTTGACTCACTCACTTCTTCCAGAACCCGAGGTAAGTGCTCACCAGTGCAGCCATTGATTTGATGTTGATGGTAAATGTTTATGGTGTTTGTTCAGTCTTCTGTTTTTATGTTTGATTGGTTTAGTGGTCAGTGTATTGCGAGCCCCCAAAGCATAAAGATCAGCGGCCCGTGTCCATTGGCCTGCTGCTGAACTATGACCGTGCCCTGTCTGTCCTGGAGAGGGGACCTTCTGCTGACAGTCCTCAGGTAAAACAAAGCTGCGTATGATTTTACAATCAGTTCCATATTTGTATAAATATTTCTCGCTCATGGGCGACACGGTGGCTTAGTGGTTAGCACATTTGCCTCTCAAGTTCAAGTTAAGTTCAAGTTATTTATTTATATAGCGCTTTTTACAACAGTACATTGTCACAAAGCAGCTTTACAGAATGAAAAGCCTTTAAACCCCCAAAGAGCAAGCCGAAGCGACAGTGGCAAGAAAAAACTCCCTGTTATGTTGTTATTCAAGGAAGAAACCTTGTGAGGACCAAGACTCAGTGGGGGACTCATCCTCCTTGAGCGGCCAGGCAGCAACAACAATGTAGGACGGCCATGTAGAGACATTTAACAAATGGAAAAACTAAAAACTGGAAAACTATATGTGAGTCCATTAAGGGGGCATCTTGCAGGACCACCAGTCCAATTAATATTCAGGTTCCATCCAGTGTTCGTCAGCAGAGCCATGGATGAAGATCTCCAGGAAGCCGGTCACACCTCAAAAGAAACAGGCAAGGAAGGCAGTTAGAGCTAATAAAGCACAGCATTTTATTAATAACTAATTTATCTCAGCGCTAGAGGGATTCCCGGTTCGAATCCCCATCTGGGTGGAGTTTCCATGTTCTCCCCGTGTCTGCGTGGGTTTCCTCCGGGTTTTCCGGTTTCCTACCACAGTCCAAAAACATGGATCAACGTCAATTGAGTTCTCAAAAAATTACCCCATATAGAGTGTGTCTGTGTGAGTGAGTGTGTGCCCAGCGATGGATTGGCGCCCTGTCCTGGGTGTATCTGCCCAGTGCCCTAAACGTTCTCCCCCGGATGGGCATGGGGAACCCCACCGCGACCCTAATAGAGGATAAGCGGGAGATAATGAATGAATGAATGAAATTCTCGCTCATGGTTTGTTTTTGTGCAGGCATCTGAGTTCCGTCAGCTGTGGGGGTCACGCTCAGAACTGCGCCGCTTTCAGGACGGTGCCATCACTGAAGCAGTGGTGTGGTCCGGCACCTCTGCCTGTCAGAGAAGACGTGTCCCGTTTCAGATCATTACTCACCTGCTGGAGCTGTACGTGCAGTTTAGCTGCATAAACAATTTAACTGTGAATTTGATCAGGAACTAACCATTTTCCTTCTGTGTCTTTTCAGTCATGCAGACATTCCAGAATCGTGTGTCCGCTTTGTTGGAAAACAGATGGATGACGTTATTAAAGTTACAAGAGAAGTATGCAATAATGTATAACCTGTAAAATGCATGACCCATTTTTAGGCTCCCCTGATGGTTATCGTCTATTTTGGCAATTGCTATGTTTTTTAATTAATTAACAAATTTAAGATGTTTTAAGAATGGCGGCACGGTGGCTTAGTGGTTAGCACGTTTGCCTCTCATTGCTAGAGATTCCTGGTTCGAATCCCCATCTGGGTGGAGTTTCCATGTTCTCCCCGTGTCTGCGTGTTTCCTCCGGGTTCTCCGTTTTCATCCCACAGTCCAAAAACATGGATCAAGTCAATTGAATTCTCAAAATTGCCCCATATAGAGTGTGTCTGTGTGAGTGAGTGTGTGCCCAGCGATGGATTGGCGCCCTGTCCTGGGTGTATCTGCCCAGCGCCCAAGACGTTCTCCCCTGGATGGGCATGGGGAACCCCACCGCGACCCTAATAGAGGATAAAGCGGGAGATAATGAATGAATGAAAGATGTTTTAAGAAGTTCTTTATAGGATTATAGTTGTGCCAGCCGTTATTTGAGCGATTTGTGGTGGCTGTACTATGAGGGATTAGGTGTAGGTGTAGCAACCATAGTTTGAGGGATTAGACTAGTTGTGTGGGGTTAGGTGTAGTTGTGAGTCATAGTTGATGAGGGATTATAGTAATGTGGTAACCGTAGTTTGTAAGGCATTATAGTAGTTGTATATATTATAGTTTATTAAGGATTAGGTGTAGTTGTAGCAACCATAGTTTATGAGGGATTAGAGCAGTTGTCAGTCGTAGTTCATGAGAGATTACATGTAGTTCTGGCAGCCATAATTTTTAAGGGACTAATACAAGCTAAAAATAGTGGAATTATTGTTTATCTTAACCCCATGACGCTGATCAGGTTAAGATGGTTAGAAAGGTAATAAGTTGCTGGCTAGTGGCATTTTAGCGTACTGTATAGGGATTGTAATCACTGCTGCTTGTAGGGCAGCAGTACGGGGGAGGAGGAGAGCCTGAAGGTGGTGCAGAGCTTTGATGATCTGAGTAGAAAGCTGTGGCAGCTTGATGGTCTGCCTCTGTCCATCACATCTGTACAAGGTGCTCACCCTGCCTTAAGATACACACAGGTCAGTCGCGTTCGGCCTCTTCTGAATTCATCCCGCGTTGCACTCTTTTTAATCCGAGTGTTCAATGCTCTGTAGGTATTCCCACCTGCACCTGTAAAACTCGCTTATTCGTATTTCAATCGGGAAAAGATTTCCCGTGCTCTGGTTCCACGTGAAGACAAACCATGTCCATACTACATCACCCCCATTAAAGGTAAAATGGAAACACCTTTTTTAAATTTTTATTTATTAATTTTTTTAAATGAGTGCTAAAATAGTGTTTTGGTGTTTTGAGCCATGTATTTATGGAGATGGTAATTTGTTCTGTTTCTTTTACCACAATCCTCGTTTAGTCATTTGTCACATGGAGGGCAGTGGAAAGTGGCCCAATGATAGTCTGGCAATCCGTCATATCAAAGGCGCGTTTCACATTCTTCTTGGAGATTTGCTCAAGAGCCAGCACGAGTACACGTACCGACCCACTCCGACACACCTGGATGTTTGGAAGGTAAAGTGTGAACTGAGTTCCAAAACTTAACTGCTTTATTAAGATCTGTGAATCCAAGATGCAGTGCAGTGACCTCTACGAAGCGGGGATTACACCACCATTCTGTGATCTATTTACAATAATGCACGTCCTCTCTGACCTTATAGCTTTTCACAAAACCGTTATACAACATCCATCCATCCATTATCTTCTAATTTATCCTGGGGGTTTCTTATCTCCGTCCAGGGGAGAAGTTTCGGGCGCTGGGCAGATACACCCAGGACAGGATACCAATATATCACTGAACACACTCACACACATACACACTCTATATGGGGCAATTTGGAGAATTCAATTGACTTGATCCATGTTTCTGGACTGTGGGAGGAAACCCACACGAACACGGGGAGAACATGGAAACTCCACCCAGATGGGGATTCGAACCGGGAATCCCTAGTGCTGAGAGGAGAACATGCTAACCACTAAGCCACCGTGCTGTCCCTGTAATAAAAAAAGTTTAATTCATAAATTGTTACAAAACTGCTCTTTCACCATAAAATGTAGTCCCATTTTTTAAACTGAACTTTGATTGCTGAGTAACAGGATGGCGGTTTGTCTAGCAATCAAAGAATGCCATCTAGTGGCCAAACATTGTGACGAACACTCTTTTGTGTTTCAATAAAACGCCGTGTGTCTGTTTCAGGATGGCCTTGCATTCCGTATCCAGGTGGCCTACCACCGAGAGCCACAGATCCTGAGGGAGAGTGTTACGAAAGAGGGAATGCTGATTCAGCGAGATAATGCAGAGGCCCAGGCACTGGAGCTTGAAACCCAGCACAAACCCTTCATTACCAGCTCTCTTCATGGGTATCAAACACAAACCCTATGAGGAATCTGTATGTTCTAATGAAGGTGTTTTCAGGCTGGTGATGTGTTTTTATTCTGATGTGTCAGTCTTCAGCAGCAGCACCCGTGTTTCGGCGCCGTGTGTCGTCTGGCTAAACGCTGGCTGGCTGCACAGCTCTTCAGTGAAAAGATCGGTGAAGAAGCAGCTGATCTGCTGGTGGCTTTCACCTTCTTACAGCCTGCTCCCTTTACCCCACCCAGGTATGCTGGACCTCTTTGATTGCATCCCAACAGCTTATTGCCATATGTCTTGTGGTTAAGGAATTAGCCATTTGACCTGAAGGTCACTAGTTTGGGTTGTGTGTGTGTTTGTTTCACTGCACAGATGGGTTAAATGTGGAGGACTAATTCCTGTGTGTGTAAGATCTGTAGGCCAAATTTTATAGTCCATCCATCCATTATCTTCTGCTTTATCCTCTACTATCATGCCCATCCAGGGGAGAACGTCTCGGGCGCTGGGCAGATACACCCAAGGCAGGGCGCCAATCCATCCCTGGGCACATACTCACTCACACAGACACACTCTATATGGGGCAATTTGGAGAATTTAACTGACCTTGATCCATGTATTTTGGATTGTGGGAGGAAACTGGAGAACCCGGAGGAAACCCACGCGGACACGGGGAGAACATGGAAACTCCACCCAGATGGGGATTCGAACCGGGAATCCCTAGCGCTGAGAGAACATGCTAACCACTAAGCCACCATACCGCCCTACTTTATTATAGTCCATCCATCTATTATTTTCCGCTTTATCCTCTATTAGGGTCGCGGGGGGGTTCCCCATGCCCATCCAGAGGAGAATGTTTCGGGTGCTGGGCAGATACACCCAGGACAGGGCGCCAATCTACGGCTGGGCACACACTCACTCACACAGACACACTCTATTTGGGGCAATTTGGAGAATTCAACTGACCTTGATCCACGTTTTTGGACTGTGGGAGGAAACCCATGGGGAGACCATGGAAACTCCACCCAGATGGGGATTCGAACCAGGAATCCCTAGTGCTGAGAGAAGAACATGCCAACCACTAAGCCACCATGCTGCCCCACTTTATTATAGTGATGCTGTTAATTTTACCTCATGTGTTTGGTTTCTAGTTCCCCTCAGGTTGGTCTGCTTCGTTTTCTGTATCTACTCTCCTCCTTCGACTGGAAGAACAATCCTCTGGTGGTCAATCTTAACAGCACACTCACAGGTAGGCAGTTTGAGAGGGTAAAACAGAGAAAGAAGCGCAGATAAAACTTTTAAACCGTTGGTTTAATATGTGCTCATGTAGCTGGTGACCATAAGATAATTAATTTAGTATTTCAATTCTACCTTTAAACTTAAAATTTCTGGATTATTTCAAGCATTTCATGTTGTGCCGTGTTTGTGAGTGCTTAAAACGTGCGTGAGGTGTTCATATTTAGGCTTTTTAAAACAAAGCTGGCATTTTAGATTCCTATTTTCTTTATTTTAGCTGCAGATTACACAGAAATCAGAAACCATTTCCTCTCCTTGAGGGAGACGCTGCCTGTGATGTTTATTGCCACGTCCAATGACAAGAAAGCCTCTGTTTGGACTAAAAGAAGCCCCTCGGTTCAGGTTTGTAAAGATAAACTACAGTATAATGTAAAGGCCCATTTAAAATAGACTGTGAATTTCTCCAGTATACAGAGTTTTATATAAAGTAATGATTTTACCAATGAGTGGGTGGTATGGTGGCTTAGTGGTTGGCATGTTCTCTCAGCGCTAGGGATTCCCGGTTCGAATCCCCATCTGAGTGGAGTTTCCATGTTCTCCCCGTATCCGCGTGGGTTTCCTCCAGGTTCTCTGGTTTCCTCCCACAGTGCAAAAACATGGATCAAGTCAATTGAATTCTCCAAATTGCCCCATATAAAGATTGTCTGTGTGAGTGAGTGTGCCCAGCGAAACGTTCTTCCCTGGTTGGGCATGGGGAACCCCCCCGCGACCCAAATATAGGATAAAGAGGGAGATAATGGATGGATGGATTTTACCAATATGCCAATTTATAATGTCCATCAATTATCTTCCACTTTATCCTCTATTAGGGTCACGGGGGGGTTCCCCATGCCCATCCAGGGGAGAATGTTTCGGGCGCTGGGCAGATAGACCCAGGACAGGGTGCCAATCCATCGCTGGGCACACTCAGACACAGACGCACTATATGGGGCAATTTTGGAGAACTCAATTGACTTGATCCATGTTTTTGGACTGTGGGAGGAAACCGGAGAACCCGGAGGAAACCCACGCAGACGTGGGGAGAACATGGAAACACCATGGAAAACATGGAAATTCGAACTGAGAATCCCTAGTGCTGTGAGGCGAACATGCTGACCACTAAGCCACCATCCGCCCCCAATTTATGATATGGGTTAAATATTTATTTTAAACCCATTTCCCACCTGCTATTTTTTAAATGAGAGATTAAGTTCATATTTTTGCACTTTAATCAACCCAATATTGATTTCGCTGTAGGTTCTCCAGCGCATTGTGATGATTGCAGCAGAGAGTTTGCATGTTCTGGAGTCACAGTTAATTAACCCCAGCCAAAAACAAGACATTCGGGTCAGTACCAGTCCAGATTTCATGGCATATACGTTTAACTGATCATGTTCATGTTCAAAACCCATTATTCATTACTGTCTTGGTTCCTCTGTACATCAGGTGGCATTCAGACCGCCGCTGGAGGCCTATGACATTCTGATTCATCTAAAACCACAGCAGATTCCTTTGCGCAGCAAAGCGATAGACCCACCTCCTACCACCCGCTACCTGGGCACCATCAATGGAGAGGTAGCCAGTACAGGAGGAGCGTTTCCTGTTGTCGACTTCGATCCTGCTAAACTATACCTCTCAGAACTCCGGGTGGGTTCTTTGTACCATCTTTATATATATATATATATATATATATATATATATAAATAAATAAGCATTCGGTTCCTGGCTTGTTAATGACATTTTTGTTTCCTCGCTCTCCTCCAGGCTGCGTTCGGAGATCTGGCGCTGTTCTTTCACGATCCTTATGGAGGAATTGTGATCGCTGTTCTGTGGAAGCCCAATGCTTTTCAACCACAGCCGTTCAAGGTTTCAAAATATGCATTCATTCATTATCTTTCACTTTATCCTATATCAGGGTGGCGGGGGGGTTCCCCATGCCCATCCAGGGGAGAACGTTTCGGGCGCTGGGCAAATACACCCAGGACAGGATGCCAATCCATCGCTGGGCACACACTCACTTACACAGACAAACTCTATATGGGGCAATTTGGAGAACTCAATTGACTTGATCCATGTTTTTGGACTGTGGGAGGAAACCGGAGAACCCGGAGGAAATCCACACGGACACGGGGAGAACATGGAAACTCCACCCAGATGGGGATTCGAACCGGAAATCCCTAGTGCTGAGAGGAGAACATGCTAAACACTAAGCCACCGTGCCGNCTGGGCACACACTCACTTACACAGACAAACTCTATATGGGGCAATTTGGAGAACTCAATTGACTTGATCCATGTTTTTGGACTGTGGGAGGAAACCGGAGAACCCGGAGGAAATCCACACGGACACGGGGAGAACATGGAAACTCCACCCAGATGGGGATTCGAACCGGAAATCCCTAGTGCTGAGAGGAGAACATGCTAAACACTAAGCCACCGTGCCGCCGGTTTCAAAGTACTCTTATTAAATTAATAGAGTCTACAGTATCTGCCAAGTGTGTCTGATCATTACTGTCTCCATCTCTTTGTTTAGACTTCTGCAATGAATGCCCGCCGAGTGGAGGTGTCCGGTGGCGCTACTGTGTCTGTCCCAAACATGGATGCCATTGTGCAGGATTTCCGAATCATTGGGGAGGGGCTGGTTGAAAAGGTGGAACTAAGGACTGAAAAATGGGTCATCTGAGAAGAACTAAGAAATGTTTTTATTCTACTGTTTGTCTATTTGTTCAGTGACTGTACATTTCAGAGTTGCAACTAATGTCTCTGAACATTTTTATGAAAATGAGGTTTAATTAATATGAAATATAAAGATTTTCAACTTTCTTTCTTTCTTTCTTCATAAAGAGATTTTTACAACACTACATTAACTCAAAGCAGCTTTAGTGTTTTAAGCTTGAACCCCCAAAGAGCATGCTGAAGTGACCGTGGTAATAAAGGCTTCCTGTTGGGGTTGGTTTTTAAAAAAGAAACCTTGTGAGGACCAAGGCTCAGTAGGGGACGACTCCTCCTTAAGCTGGGGGCGCAGCATTAACAGTGCAGGACACCCATGTACACCCTTGTGCAATGATCAGGTGTCCATTTTCTAAATATAGAAAAACTAAATCAGGTGGTGGTTACCACATTCGCCTCTTAGCGCTGAGTATCCAGGTTCAAATCCTGATCTGGGTGGAGTTTCCATGTTCTGTTTCTGTGTGGTTGTCTTCCGAGTTTCCTCCCACACAAAACATGGATTCATGGTGACGCTTCTGCTTGAAATTGCCCCTATAAAGTGTGTGTGTGTGAGTGTCCAATGCCTGTAATGTTCTCCAGTGGAAGAGCAGGGGTAATTGTAAAACTATACTGTCCATCTATATGATATGTAAAGAAGATAGACAATGGTGGGTCCAAACATGGTAAACTAATGTAATGATGTCCATCCATTCATTATCTTCTGCTTTATCCTCTAGTAGGGTAACTGGGGTTCCCCATTCCCATCCAGGGGAGAACGTTTTGGGCTCTGGGCACATACACCCAGGACAGGGGGGCAATCTATCGCTGGGAACACACTTGTACTCACACATACACACTCTATATGGGGCAATTTGGAGAACTCAATTGACTTGATCCATGTTTTTGGACTGTGGAAGGAAACCAGAGAACCCGAAGGAAACCCACGTGGACACGGGGAGGACATGGAAACTCCACCCAGATGGGGATTCGAACCGGGAATCCCTAGCACTGAGAGGCCACCGTGCCGCCCAATTTAATGTCAATAAAATGTAATTAAAATAGGTGTAAAGTTAACAACGTAATTGCTTTTTATTTAACTTAATGTAATTCCACATTTGTTGCCCAGCGATGGATTGGCGCCCTGTCCTGGGTCTATCTGCCCAGCGCCCGAGATGTTCTCCCCTGGATGGGCATGGGGAACCCCACCGCGACCCTAATAGAGGATAAGCGGGAGATAATGAATGAATGAATAATTCCACATTTGTAAAAGTACATGTTGGTACATGTTGGTATCAAAAGTGAGTGTGTGCCCAGCGATAGATTGGCGCCCTGTCCTGGGTGTATCTGCCCAGCACACGAAGCGTTCTCCCCTGGATAGGCATGGAACCCCCCCCCCACGACCCTAATAGAGGATAAAGCGGAAGATAATGAATGAATGAATGAATGAATGTAATATGACAACTGCAATAGCGTCTGCATTCATTACGTGGACGACCACCAGATGGCGCCAACTTCCGTCCTGAATGCATTTTGTGACGATGAGCTTTTTTCTCACCACACCTTTAAAGATATAATAATAATGACTTGAAGGATAAGAATAATGATATAAATATAATCATATATATTTTAAATAGTCACGTTCAAAATGAACGTTACCAGCACACTTATTTTTCATAAGTTCGCAACCTACAAACATGTCAACATAAGTTGTTTAGACATCGTAGTGACGGTGTCCCAATAACAATTCTTTATAAGTAGTGCGCTACGTAGGGAAAGTCGAGTCTGCCTCTGTGTATGTAGACGGCATGTAGTGGAAGGGTGTAGGGCGCGTACGCTGATTTGTTATCCAGCCCGTAATTCAAGTACTGGTTTACACAGGACTTCCGTCCACAGACTTTATAAATGAGGCAGTTTTAGCAACTTTTTCCAAGATGCATATTGCATTTCTTTTCTTTTTTATTTGTTTGTCCTTTTTTTCGCCACATGCACGTTGTTCGTTCACTTCCAAAGCAAACCAAAGACCAAACTTGGTAATGGTCGTGTCTGATTCATTTGTAAGTATCAATCACAAGCAGAGAAATAAGTATACTAAATACGTAAGAACGAGTTTACCCGCTTCCATTAAAGACGTTTACATATGTAAAATTATTGTTTGTTGTTTTACAGGATGGAAGACTCACGTTTTATCCTGGAAATAAAGCGGTTCAGCTTCCCTTTATTAATTACATGAGGGAAATGGGAGCCATCTTTCTCAACTCCTACACTAACTCCCCCATCTGCTGTCCTTCCAGGGCAGGTATGATAACGTCCTACTTAAAAGACACAGTGTCGTCTGTTTAAAGTTCCACTAAATACCTATTACCAACATACATTTATTCATCCATCCATTATCTCCCGCTTTATCCTCTATTAGGGTCGCGGGGGGGGGGGGGTTCCCCATGCCCATCCAGGGGAGAACGTTTCGGGCGCTGGGCAGATACACCCAGGACGGGGCGTCAATCCATCGCTGGGCACACACTCACTCACACAGACACATTCTATATGGGGCAATTTGGAGAACTCAATTGACTTGATCCATGTTTTTGGACTGTGTGAGGAAACCGGAGAACCCGGAGGAAACCCACGCAGACACGGGGACAATATGGAAACTCCACCTAGATGGGGATTCGAACCGAGAATCCCTAGTGCTGAGAGAAGAACATGCTAACCGTGCCGCCTCATTATAATCAATGTTATCTTAAGTTTTATCATTTTACTGTGTTCTTTTTTTTATGTTATGTACATGTCTTACTTGCTGTATGGTGTCCTTGGGTGTTAGAAAGGCGCCTTGAAATAAATTGTATTATTATTATTATTATTATTTATTTTATTTTTTTATTATTCATTTATTCATTCATTATCTCCCGCTTATCCTCTATTAGGGTCGCGGTGGGGTTCCCCATGCCCATCCAGGGGAGAACGTCTCGGGCGCTGGGCAGATACACCCAGGACAGGGCGCCAATCCATCGCTGGGCACACACTCACTCACACAGACACACTCTATATGGGGCAATTTTGAGAATTCAATTAACTTGTTCCATGTTTTTGGACTGTTGGAGAAAACCGGAGAACCCGGAGGAAACCCACGCAGACACGGGGAGAACATGAAAACTCCACCCAGATGGGGATTCGAACCGGGAATCCCTAGCGCTGAGAGGCGAACGTGCTAACCACTAAGCCACCGTGCCGCCATTATTATTATTATTATTATTATTATTATTATTATTATAAAGGGGTAATTCGTAAACAGATAAACTACAGTCTGGAATTGTAGAACTACAAAGTCCATCTTTACGGTAAGCCTAGCGGCATATTTTAGGTTTCATATTAAAGGTGGTGTCCCACACTTACAACAAAAATTCTTTTTGTTTTGAGTTGCAATTATAATTATAATATATTATATTATAATGTTTTATATGCGATTGTTTGAAATAACAGTGGCATCTTGCTAATCATATTATTTGTGTGTGCACTGGCAGCCTTGTGGAGTGGACTTTTTGTCCATTTAACTCAAGCTTGGAACAATTACAAATGCCTTGAGCCTAATGTCACCACGTGGATGGATCGTCTGCAGAGTGCTGGCTATCAGACACATTCAATGGGCAAACTAGACTACACCTCAGGAGGGCATTCCGTTAGGTAAGCAGTGCAAATATAATTTGAAAATCGGATAAATAACTAAATGTGGGATTAAAATAAACATCATCACTCCTACAATTCTTACTGTAATAAAACTCTTTAGCAATCGGGTGGAAGCATGGACCAGAGAGGTTCCGTTTCTTCTGAGACAGGAGGCACGTCCTGTGACTGACTTGGTAGGTGGAACAACCACAGTTAGGGTTATGACTAAAGACTGGAACACTACGGACCGTGCTGTTCAGTGGATTAAGCAGAAGGCTTCAGCTTCTCAGCCATTTGCCCTTTATTTAGGGCTTAATCTGCCACATCCATACATGACAGAGGGCCAGGGACCAGCTGCTGGAGGCTCCACTTTCCGCAGCTCACCCTACTGGCTCAAAAAGGTAAATTATTCAATATAATACAAAACCCGGGCGGCACGGTGGCTTAGCGGTTAGCACGTTCTCCTCTCAGCACTAGGGATTCCCAGTTCAAATCCCCATCTGGGTGGAGTTTCCATGTTCTCCTCGTGTCCGCGTGGGTTTCCTCCGGGTTCTCCGGTTTCCTCCCACAGTCTAAAAACATGGATCAAGTCAAGTGAGTTCACCAAATTGCCCCATATAGAGTGTGTATGTATCTGTGTGAGTGAGTGTGTGCCCAGTGATAGATTGGCGCCCTGTCCTGGGTGTATCTGCCCAGCGCCCGAAACGTTCTCCCCTGGATGGGCATGGGGAACCCCCCCGCGACCCTAATAGAGGATAAAGTGGAAGATAATGAATGAATGAATATTTAAAACTTGTTTTCCATTACTGTGGAACTAAATAGTAGTTTAGAAATAAACATTTTACTCACTTGCAGTAATCCTTGCTGTGTTTTTCTTTAAGGTCTCTATGGAGCAAGTCACATTGCCAAAGTGGATACCTTTCTCAGAGATGCACCCTGTTGATTATTATTCCACCTTTACTAAAAACTGCAGTGGCACCTTCTCCGAGCAAGAGATCCTAAATATCCGCGCCTACTATTATGCTATGTGTGCTGAAACAGATGCCATGCTGGGTATGAAGAACACACCACTGTTTAATGCACCGATTTGAACTTCCTCTATACTCATTACTGTGTAGAGCGATCAGAATCTAATGAAATATTTCTGTTGCAGGTGAAGTGATTGCTGCCCTGAGAAACAGCAACCTATTAAACAACACCATCTTGATGTTTACCGCCGATCATGGCGAGCTGGCCATGGAGCACAGACAGTTTTATAAGATGTCTATGTTTGAGGGCAGCTCTCATGTGCCACTTCTTATGATGGGGCCAAGGATTAAGAGCAGCATTGAGATCAGTGTACCAGTCTCACTCGTAGACCTGCACCCTTCGGTACTTGGTAAGCAAATAATTCATTCATTCATTGTCTCCCGCTTTATCCTCTAGTAGGGTCGCGTGGGGTTCCCCATGCCCATCCAGGGGGGAACGTTTCGGGCGCTGGGCAGATACACCCAGGACAGGGCGCCAATCCATTGCTGGGCACACACTCACTCATACATACACACTCTATATGGGGCAATTTGAAGAATTCAATTGAGTTCATCCATGTTTTTGGACTGTGGGAGGAAACCGGAGAACCAGGAGGAAACCCACGCGGACACGGGGAGAACATGGAAACTCGAACCGGGAATCCCTAGCGCTGAGAGGAGAACGTGCTAACCACTAAGCCACCGGGCCGCGTGAGCAAATAAGTTATTGTTTAATTAACAGAACAGTTGTTTTTAGGACATTATGGGTGTGTGGATTTGTCATGATGGTTGGCATTCGTTTAGTTTAGTTTTAAAATGATCAGACAAGTGTTATTCTAACCTTTGATACATCAAGCTGTCTGTTCATGATGCAAATAAGTCATGCAACGCTTGTTTATCAGGGGAAGAAGTGTCTGTGTAGGAAGCAGGCATGTGTTTCAAGTTTGGATTCATTATATTTAACATTTTATTAAAGAGTCAGTGTGTGGGTTTTGGTAATATTAGCATAAGTATGACCGAACTTAAAAACCCAGAATGCATTTGTCTGTTCATCTTGTCATTTGCATTTACATTTAGTCATTTAGCAGATGCTTTCATCCAAAGCGACTTAGAAATGAATGAATCTTTGTGTTGTAGATGTTGCAGGAATTGAAATACCCGAAGGCTTGAGTGGTCACTCTTTGCTCCCCCTGGTTTCACAGGCTAGTGGGCAATCTACAGAGTCTCACCCTGGTTGGATTCTCAGTGAATACCATGGCTGTGATGCCAATGCATCAACGTACATGATAAGAATGGACCGGTGGAAGTACATTGCTTATACAGATGGCTCCGGTGTCCCTTCACAACTTTTTGGTGAGCTATTGGAAAACCCCACCCGGATCAGGATTCAAACCCGAAGCAGACCTGCATCTGGGTGGAGTTTCCATGTTCTCCCCATGTCTGTGTGGGTTTCCTCCGGGTTCTCTGGTTTCCTCCCACAGTCCAAAAACATGGACCAAGTCAACTGAGTTCTCCAAATTGCCCCATATAGAGTGTGTATGCGCATGTGTCTGTGTGAGTAAATGTATGCCCAGCGATAGATTGGCACCCTGTCCTGGGTGTATCTGCCCAGCACCTCCCCCCCCCCCGCGACCCTTTTTTTAGGATAAAGCGAAAGATAATGGGTGAATGAATAATGAATGTTTCACCTAAAACAATATTGATGTTTATGATCATTCATTCATTATCTTCCGCTTTATCCTCTATTAAGGTCGCGGTGGGGTTCCCCATGCCCATCCAGGGGAGAACGTCTCGGGCGCTGGGCAGATGGACCCAGGACAGGGTGCCAATCCATCGCTGGGCACACACTCACTCACACAGACACACTCTATATGGGGCAATTTGGAGAATTCAATTGACTTGATCCATGTTTTTGGACTGTGGGAGGAAACCGGAGAACCCGGAGGAAACCCACGCAGACACGGGGAGAACATGGAAACTCCACCCAGATGGGGATTCGAACCGGGAATCCCTAGCGCTGAGAGGCGAACGTGCTAACCACTAAGCCACCGTGCCGCTCTTGTTTATGATCAATATTGATAATTATGTTGCACTTTAATACTTTGGATTCCTCTTTTTATCAGACCTGTCTACAGATGGCTCTGAACTGAAAAATGTGGCATATCTTCACCCTGATGTG
The DNA here is from genome assembly GCA_019802435.1 of Corydoras maculifer. NCBI lineage: Eukaryota > Metazoa > Chordata > Actinopteri > Siluriformes > Callichthyidae > Corydoras > Corydoras maculifer. Next base: position 363,452 of record JAFMOD010000981.1, read on the forward strand.
TGTCAGCACCTGGACAAACTACTTCGGTCAGCGGTGGATTATCCCAGCGTCACCCAGAGCGTCCGTCAATACAACAAGCAGCAATTTCTGCAGTGGAGGGAAAAGCTAGGAAACAATTACACACAGGTTATTGCCAACTTGCGCTGGCAGTCAGACTGGCTAAAGAATCCACAGTACAACTTAAAAGCCATTGAAGACTGGCTCTCAGGGCTGGAATTATTAACTCTGTCCTATAAATAAACAGACAGGACAAAACTCAAATCTTACATTGAATATGTTACTGAATGTTGGATGTGTATTTTGCATATAACTCAGAAACATGTCTAAGGGTCGGGCGGCACGGTGGCTTAGTGTTTAGCATGTTCTTCTCTCAGCGCTAGGGTTTCCCAGTTCGAATCCCCATCTGGGTGGAGTTTCCATGTTCTCCCCGTGTCCGCGTAGGTTTCCTCCAGGTTTTCTGGTTTCCTCCCACAGTCCAAAAACATGGATCAAGTCAATTGATTTCTCCCCATATAGAGTGTGTGTGTGTGCGTGTGTATGAGTGAGTGTGTTCCCTGCGATGGATTGGCGCCCTGTCCTGGATGTATCTGCCCAGCGCCTGAAACGTTCTCCCCTGGATGGGCATGGGAACCCCCACGACCCTAATAGAGGATAAAGTGGAAGATAATGGAAGGATGGATGTCATTACACTAGTTTACCAAGTTTGGACCCACTTCTCACACCATTGTCTATCTTCCTTACGTACCATATGTACAGTATAGTTTTACAATTACCCCTGCTCTTCCAGTGGAGAACATTTCAGGCACTGGACACTCACATGTGTACACACACTTTATAGGGGCAATTTAGAGCAGACGATTCACCATGAAGAGTGTGTCTGTGTGAGTGATTGTGTGCAGTGATAGATTGGCGCCCTGTCCTGGGTGTATCTGTCCAGCACCCGAAACGTTCTCCCCTGGATGGGCATGGGGAACCCCACTGTGACCCTAATAGAGGATAAAGTGGAAGATAATGGATGGATGTCTAAGGGTCTTGCAGTCTGGTACTGTTTTAGTTAAAAGTTAGAACAGAGTCAAACAAAATGTATTTAAAGTCTATTTTGTCTTCTGTACCTACACACAGAGAAATCGTCCTCCACGGTTAACCCATCCACCCAGTGAAACACACATATACACACACTGAGTGGGGTAAATGCATGAGTCTGTGGCAGTGGGGGCAGCCCTGTATACGGCGCCGGGGAGCAATTGGGGTTGGATGCTTTGCTTAAGGTCATTTCAGCCATGGCCTTTAGGTCACATGACTGGTTCCTTACCCACAAGCCTATCTATGAGTGTTCATTTAATTAGAGCATTAACATTTCATTAGAATGATGCATTATTACATATTGTACTATTCATTCAATTATTATCTCCCGCTTATCCTCTATTAGGGTCGCGGGGGGGTTCCCCATGCCCATCCAGGGGAGAACGTCTCGGGCGCTGGGCAGATAGACCCAGGACAGGGCGCCAATCCATCCCTGGGCACACACTCACTCACACAGACACACTCTATATGGGGCAATTTTTGAGAATTCAATTAACTTGATCCATGTTTTTGGACTGTGGGAGGAAACCGGAGAACCCGGAGGAAACCCAAGCAGACACGGGGAGAACATGGAAACTCCACCCAGATGGGGATTCAAACCGGGAATCCCTAGTGCTGAGAGGCGAACGTGCTAAACCACTAAGCCACCGTGCCGCCAACTATTCATACTTTAATAAATAAATAAAATATGCAACGTTCACAGAGTTGCCTCCTTTTTACCACCTGCTATTTTTGGCTGAATTTATTTTAGAGATTCCATATAGGTAACCGCTTATATATACAATTTATATGTGTTTATATATACTGTGTATATGTGTACACTTTATTAGGCCATGTTTCTAAACTTAGTATGGATTATTTTTATTTCAGCTATTTTCAGAATTCCAGAGATAAGCATTTGCAAAGATATTTAAATATCTGTATGCAAACACTTTATTCTGTTTAAAACAATAAGGCATGTGTAGCTCGAAATGTTAAACCTTCTGCTCCTAAAGCAGCTGTCATTGTGTATAAACATAATATGCGCTCATTCTCCATGTGGTCAGAAATGTGGTTATTAAAAAGTACATGTTGATTGTGTTTGTGTAAAGGAGAGAAACATTCATTCATTCATTCATTCATTATTTTCCACTTTATCCTCTATTAGGGTCGTGGGGGGTTCCCCATGCCCATCCAGAGGAGAATGTTTCAGGCGCTGGGCAGATAGACCCAGGACAGGGCGCCTGAATCTCTTATCCCTGTTAGTGTGTAACTGTATTACTTACCTACCTTATTTATCTATCTTATTTATACAGCATGCACTTTATGAGAAACACTTACACCTAGTCGGTCACCTAAGCAGCCAGTTATCTGGCAGTGTGTGTAACATCATGCGGATCTGAATAATGTTCACATAAATCAAAATATGTAATAATGATTACTTGCACAGTGGCATAATTGATTTTTACCAGATCTGCTAGTATTACATTTTTTATTACTGCTGAGCTTCTGGGATTTTCCCAAACATAATAACTAGTTTATATGAAAATGTCGATGTGAAATATGTTTAGTGTTTATTTTTTATGTTAATGGCAAGAATTGTGTAACCAGTAAGAACAAAAGCTTCCTTTTTGTTCATTTTTCATTTCATTTCATTCATTTCAACAAAAACATCATTTTTGTTTTTATAGATATGCATATGTTTATGTATAGGGCGGCATGGTGGCTTAGTGTTTAGCATGTTCTCCTCTCAGCACTAGGGATTCCCCGTTCAAATACACCTAGGACAGGGTGCCAATCTATCACTGGGCACACACTCACTCACACAGACACACTCTATATGGGGCAATTTGGAGAACTCAATTGACTTGATCCATGTTTTTGGACTGTGGGAGGAAACCGGAGAACTAGAGGAAACCCATGCAGACACGGGGAGAACATGGACATGGTGGCTTAGTGCTTAGCATGTTCTCCTTTCAGCACTAGGGATTCACCGTTTGAATCCCCCTCTGGGTGGAGTCTCCATGTTCTCCCCGTGTCCGCGTGGGTTTCCTCCGGGTTCTCCGGTTTCCTCCCACAGTCCAAAAACATGGATCAAGTCAATTGAATTCTCCAAATTGCCCCATATAGAGTGTGTATGTGTGAGTGAGTGTGTGCCCAGTGATAGATTGGTGTCCTGTCCTGTCTGCCCAGCACCCGAGATGTTCTCCCCTGGATGGGCATGGGGAACCCCCCCCCCCCCGCGACTTTAATAGAGGATAAAGTGGAAGATAATGGATGGATGGATGTTGATGTATATAATGTCATCGTTATGCTGTTTGCTTTTATGTTCTTTTTTAAGTTATTAGTTGTTGAAAAATGCATTTTGGTCAATGCAAGTTGTGTTTAGAGTGCTCTATAAATAAAAGTTACATTACATTCCATCTTTGACTGCTGATCATTCCCTTACTGTGCATCAGTGTCGTCAGACCAGTCTTGCTTGAATTTTAAAAATACACTCAGGCATCTGTAGAAACATCTTCGGCATCACTTTCCCCACCCTGTGACTCTGACCTCAGAGGCTCACTGGTGCGTCTGAAATGTCACGTCACGTCTTGCAGCTGATTTTTCTTGCTGTATACAATAAAGACATCTGTTATCTATAATATGCATCGCAGAAAACCTTCACAAAAGCATAATCTTTTACTGTCCTGTGACGTTCAAATCCTAATCTACCACCTACCGTGCACTAATGTCGTTTATTGCACCCTGTGTAATTACAGTGAATGGCATTTGCACAGTAATGCACTAAACTAACTAAGGAAAATATAGTGTGTGACAAAAGATTGTGTGAGTTATACAAGAATATCCTAAGGTAATATTTATAATATGGGGCGGCACGGTGGCTTAGTGGTTAGCATGTTCTCCTCGCAGCACTAGGGATTCCCGGTTCGAATCCTCATCTGGTGGAGTTTCCATGTTCTCCCCGTGTCTGCGTGGGTTTCCTCCGGGTTCTCCGGTTTCCTCCCACAGTCCAAAAACATGGATCAAGTCAATTGAATTCTCCAAATTGCCCCATATAGAGTGTATCTGTGTAAGTGAGTGTGTGCCCAGCGATGGATTGGCGCCCTGTCCTGGGTCTATCTGCCCAGCGCCTGAGATGTTCTTCTCTGGATGGGCATGGGGAACCCCACCGCGACCCTAATGGAGGATAAAGCGGGAGATAATGAATGAATGAATTTTTATAATATATCAGAATTGTCCAGGCGGCATGGTGGCTCAGTGGTTAGCATGTTCTCCTCTCAGCACTAGGGATTCCCGGTTCGAATCCCCATCTGGTGGATTTCCATGTTCTCCCCTTGTCTGTGTGGGTTTCCTCTGTGTTCTTCGGTTTCTTCCCACAGTCCAAAAACAAGCATCAAGTCAATTGAGTTCTCCAAATTGCCCCATATAGAGTGTGAGTGTGTGAAGTGTACATTCTCCCCTGGATGGGCATGGGGAACCCCCCCC
>JAFMOD010000981.1:371942-411930 GCA_019802435.1 Corydoras maculifer
TTAAAAATATTACCTTTATTTCGAGTTAAAAGACTGGTCATCATCATCATCGCTGACTTAATATATATTAAGATTTTTTAATACACACAGAGGCTTTTATTATACTTTTAGTATTGATTACACCTGCAGGGGCTTTAAAAATATTACCTTTATTTCGAGTTAAAAGACTGGTCATTATCGCTGATTAATATATATTAAGATTTTTAATACACACACAGAGGCTTTTATTATGCTTTTAGTATTGGGACCTATACATTACACCTGCAGGGGCTCTAATGGCACCCTCAGTATTTTAAGGTGGGGCCACTTTGCAGCTATTCATTTTCTGCAAGAGTTTGGAGCATAGGTGGCACTGTGGCTTAGTGGTTGGCATGTTCTCCTCTCAGCACTAGGGATTCCCGATTTGAATCTCCATCTGGGTGGAGTTTCCATGTTCTCCCCGTGTCCGCGTGGGTTTCGTCCGGGTTCTCCAGTTTCCTCCCAAAGTCCAAAAACATGGATCAAGTCAATTGAGTTCTCCAAATTGCCCCATAAAGAGTGTGTTTGTGTGAGTGAGTGTGTGCCCAACGATGGATTGGAATGGTCATTATCACCATCATCACCTTAAAATATATTTAATTTTTAAGAATACACACAGAGGCTTTTATTATGCTTCTAGTATTGGGACCTATACATTTCATCTGCAGGGGCTCTAATGGCATCCTCAGCATTTTAAGGTGGGGCCACTTTGCAGATATTAATGTTCTGCAAGATTTTGGAGAGTTTCTGTAAGGTTAAGGTCATGGCTTTGTGAGGACCAGAGAATGTCATCCACACCAAACTCAGTTCTCATTATGTTAAGCAACCCTGACGCATACATTACACCTGCAGGGGCTTTAATGGCATCCTCAGCATTTTAAGGTGTTCCTAATTTGCAACTATTACTTTTCTGCAAGATTTAGAAGTGTGTCTATAAGGTTAAGGTCATGGCTTTGTGAGGACCAGAGAATCTCATCCTCACCAAACTCAGTTCTCACTATGTTAAGTAATCCTGATGAACAAATTGCACGATCACACTCTGAACAAACGATTCAGATTTAAATGATTACCTTTATATCGAGTTAAAAGACTGGTCATTATCGCCATCGCTGACTTAAAATATATTAGTATTTTTAGCACACACACAGAGGCTTTTATTATGCTTTTAGTATTGGTTATACATTCTGTACACAAAGGTATTGGGACCTATACATTACACCTGCAGGGACTCTAATGGCATCCTCAGCATTTTAAGGTGGGGCCACTTTGCAGCTATAAATTTTCTGCAAGATTTTGGAGAGTTTCTGTAAGGTTAAGGTCATGGCTGTGTGTGGACTGAGGAATCTCATTCTCATTATGTTAATTAAGCAACCCTGACGCACCCTGAACACACAGGTTGACACAACATGTCTTCAAAATTCATTCATTCATTCATTATCTCCCGCTTATCCTCCATTAGGGTCGCGGNATTTTAAGGTGGGGCCACTTTGCAGCTATAAATTTTCTGCAAGATTTTGGAGAGTTTCTGTAAGGTTAAGGTCATGGCTGTGTGTGGACTGAGGAATCTCATTCTCATTATGTTAATTAAGCAACCCTGACGCACCCTGAACACACAGGTTGACACAACATGTCTTCAAAATTCATTCATTCATTCATTATCTCCCGCTTATCCTCCATTAGGGTCGCGGTGGGGTTCTCCATGCCCATCCAGGGGAGAACGTCTCGGGCGCTGGGCAGATACACCCAGGACAGGGCGCCAATCCATCGCTGGGCACACACTCACTCACACAGACACACTCTAAATTGGGCAATTTTGAGAATTCAATTAACTTGATCCATGTTTTTGGACTGTGGGAGGAAACCGGAGAACCCGGAGGAAACCCACGCAGACACGGGGAGAACATGGAAACTCCACCCAGATGGGGATTCAAACCGGGAATCCCTAGCGCTGAGAGGCGAACGTGCTAACCACTAAGCCACCGTGCCACCTTGTCTTCAAAATATGTATTTAATTATGTATAATATAGCATTAATTGGGACTAATTGTGGCCCATTTTTAAGTGTTTGCGTAGGTTGAGTAAGTACAGTTAGTGGTTAGCATGTTCTCCTCTCAGCACTAGAGATTCCCGGTTCGAATCCCAATCTGGGAGTTTCCATGTTCTCCCAAAAACATGGATCAAGTTAATTGAATTCTCCAAATTGCCCCATATAGAGTGTGTTTGTGTGAGTGAGTGTGTGCCCAGCGATGAATTGGCGCTCTGTCCTGGGTGTATCTGTCCAGCACCCAAAACGTTCTCCCCTGGATGGGCATGGGAAACCCCCCCCGCAACCCTAATAGAGGATAAAGAGGGAGATAATGAATGAATCGAGTAAGAACAGTGCACACAGACTCGCACCCAGACTTATGCTCTAAGTTTTTGTTTGACGAAGATATTGGGACCTACATGTTGCACCTGCAGGGACCCTTATTTCATCCTCAGCATTTTAAGATGGTCCCCCTTTGCAGCTCTTACTGCTGCCACTGATCTTAGAAGGGTTTCTGCGAAATATTGGAGTGTTTCTATAGGGTTATGGTCAGGGCTTTGTGAGGTCTGGAAAAGCTCATCCACTCCAACTCGGCTCACTATGCTTTTTTAGACCTTGTTGTGTGTACTGTCATGTACCTTATGTACCTCAGTCATTCTGGAAACTTAACGGCCTTCCTCAAACTGTTTTTTACAAAGTCGAAAGTCATCCATCCATTATCTTCGCTGGGCAGGGCAGGACGCCAATCATCCATCCATTATCTTCCGCTTCATCCTCTATTAGGTTCGCAGGGGGTTCCCCATGCCCATCCAAGGGAGAATGTTTTGGGCGCTGGGCAGATACACCCAGGACAGGGCGCCAATCTATCGCTGGGCACACACTCACTCACACAGACATACTCTATATGGGGCAATTTGGAGAACTCAATTGACTTGATCCATGTTTTTGGATTGTGGGAGGAAACCGGAGAACCTGGAGAAAACCCACACGGACACGGGGAGAACATGGAAACTCCACCCAGATGGGGATTCGAACCGGGAATCCCTAGTGCTGAGAGGAGAACATGCCCACCACTAAGCCACCGTGCCGCCCGAAAGTCATCCAATTGTCAAAATTGCATTTGCTTTGTATTAACCAAGTAAGCATTGAAGTACATCTCAATGCATTTGCTACTAAACCTCTGTCCTGTATTAATGACCTGTTTATTAAAACATGTCTTGGTGTTTCATACTAATATATGCAGTAGTAATAGTAGTAATAATAATCATTTTATTGGTATTAAATGAAAACTGAGCATTTAGATCTAATGTGTTCAATCTAAGAAAAGCATAAAGTTGCAATGAAGATCTGTGATGTTTAAATTGCAGTGGACCAATTACTTGCATGGATGGCAGGATCGCTGGGTTGTGCTGAAGAACAACACTTTGAGCTATTATAAGTCTGAGCATGAGCGAGAGTTCGGCTGCAGAGGATCTATCTGTCTCAGTAAAGCAGTTATCACAGTAAGTTTTTTTTTTAAAACCTTTGACTTCATTGTTAGTGTTGAAACCTAAAGTGTATCTTTAAATCAAATGTACAGACAGCACCAGTCAAAGGTTTGGTCACGCTTCCTTCCACTGAGGGTGTGGTAGCTCAGTGGTTAGGGCATTGGACTATCAATCTGAATGTTGTGAGTTCAAATCCTAGGTCCACTGAAGTTACCAGTGTGGGTCCTTGAGCAGGGCCCTTAACCCTCATTGCTCCAGGAATGTTGTGATGAACCCTGTGCTCACCTTGTAAGTCGCTTTGGATAAAAGCATCTGCTAAATGACCAAATGTAATGTAATTGCACTTATTCTCCATGTTCTCAGTTCCACTTATTATAAAGATGGACTTTGTAGTTCCATTCTGTAGTCCATCTGTTTTTGTTCTACAGTACATACTGTGTACATCACCTTTACTCTGTTTTAATGATCAGAACCCTAATAGTACCACCACAGAGCAGGGGTTATTTGGTGGGTGCATTAGTCCTATCCCAGCAGTGTCACTGAGGTGGAGAAATGAAACTCCAGCAGCACTGCTGCACTAAAACCCCCTCACCACATCAGTGTCACTGCAGAACTGACATTAAACAATCTACCACCCTAATGATACCTGTTCTGTGATGCTCCTGACCAACAGAGAACAGAGAACCAACAGGGGACTAACAACAACAAAGAACACAGATGGACTACAGTCTGGAATTGTAAAACTACAAAGTCCATCTATATGATAAGTGGAGGAATGGAGTAAGAAGGCTTTTGTCTGGAACTGTATTTTCTTCTATTAAACCAGTCTGTGTCTGTAGATTACTCACCATGGCAGTTTTAAATTAATAATTAATCAGTTATCATTAACTTAACATATTAGTTTGTAGGATTGATTTGGTTTACCTTTATAAATGAATCGCATTATGTACGCTGATGTCAGCTTTGCAGGTTCTTTGCATTCTTAAAGGTAATTCTTGAAAATATTTACCACACCTTGTTTTGGAAGAGGCAGCTGTCTACCTCATTTTTCTTCAGCGCTCATAAACCAGCTATTTTTAGAGGCACTTAGTAAGGCTTTGTTCTTTTACAGTCATTCACAGACAAATTTTTACCCTTTGACATTTTGAAACCTCATTTAGTATATATAATAGAAACAAAGTAACCTCAGAACAACCTTACAGAATTGATACATGGTGATGCAGCTTTATGTTATGGACATTCATCCATCCATTATCTTCTGCTTTATCCTCTATTAGGGTCGCAGGGGGTTCCCCATGCCCATCCAGTGGAGACCGTCTCGGGCACTGGGCAGATACACCCAGAACAGGACACCAATCCATCGCTGGGCACACACTCACTCACACAGACACACTCTATATGGGGCAATTTGGAGAATTCAGTTGACTTAATCCATGTTTTTGGACTGTGGGAGGAAACCGGAGAACCCGGAGGAAACCCATGCGGAACCATGTTGACTGCCAGAACTTGATTAGTGTGGTTCCAAACTAATAACCAGTAAGAATAACCTCATTCATTCATTCATCCATTATCTTCTGCTTTATCCTCTATTAGGGTCGCGGGGGGGTTCCCCATGCCCATCCAGGGGAGAACGTTTCAGGCGCTGGGCAGATACACCCAGGACAGGACACCAATCTATCGCTGGGCACACACTCACTCACACAAACACAGTCTATATGGGGCAATTTGGAGAATTCAGTTGACTTAATCCATGTTTTTGGACTGTGGGAGAAAACCGGAGAACCCGGAGGAAACCCACGTGGACACACGGAGAACATGGAAACTCCACCCAGATGGGGATTCGAACCAGGAATCCCTAGTGCTGAGAAGCGAACGTGCTAAAAACTAAGCCTTAGTCCATTTAATATAGATTTATATAGGTTTTTGTTAGTAAAAGCCAAAATCTTGAATTCATCTATCTGCAGGTAGAGATAATAGATATTGATATATATTTTTTTTCCTAGTGAATTGTTTTGCCTTGTTTTATATCCCCGCAAAGGAAAAACATCCTAAAATGATACACGATTTTCACATAATTTTTACCGCATACTAGGAATGACACGATTCTACATTTTTCAAACTTTACAACGTACATTATCTACTCCTAACGAGGCCATCAGAGCAATTTCTATCTATTTCTATTATGACTTCCTCTGATAAAGGTCAATATTTGAAAATGTCATTTATTCATTTGTACTGATTACACAGTTATCCAAATTTGTCGATGCTTTAAAATGAACCGCAAGAAAACATGCTTCATGTGGTTTGTAATTCTGAGCATGAATATTAAATCTTAACTAATACAAGTCCTGCTGAGACTCTTCTTGTTTAAACAAGCATAGTTTGCTGTCTCGCTGTAAATCCTTAGAATAGTTGAGGTAATACACGGCTCTATTGTTGTGTTGCCTGAAGCATGTGGAATCAGTCATGAGGAACAGGCATGTGGGAGAGAATATTAGAACGTTCTGAAGGGGCAGTCTACACTTTACTTCTATTTACTTAATTTAAAAAAATATATATATTTAATATTATGTTATATAGCTAACTAACAGTAGTAATATATATATATATATATATATATAATTTTTTTTTTTTTCAAAGAAACATTAATGAACTGCGCTGTTGTGATAGCGATCCATCATTCAGACCACATCAGGTACTTGACAACCAAAAGACACCCAAGAATTACATCACAATCTCAACAGACAGATACTAAAACACTAAAACAAAAGACACACTAACACGCCCTAAATCAAGCCGTGGGGAGCGTGGTTGACTGCTCACAAAAGATTGCTTTAAAATTTAATGTGTGTGTGTTTGTGTGTGTGTGTGTTTATATTATATATATATATATATATATATATATATATATACACATACACACACACACTCATATATATATATGAGTGTGTGTGTGTGTGTATATATACATATATGTGTATATATATATATATATATGTGTGTGTGTGTGTGTGTGTGTATATGTACCTCTGCAGAGTACAAAAAATAAGTATGTAAAATTACGTAGTAAACGAAGTAAAGGGTTGGATTTGTATAGGGAACACATTCACACTTTGGACTATTGTGTTATTAATATAAATTTAATATTTGTTTTCTAACTATGGTGTTTGATTCTCATTGAAGGCCTGAAATGTATTTTTCACACCTACTTATGTCTTCAGGTATCACGACTTACAATAGCAAAGCTATGCTCGTCCTAATTGAAAGGGTATGTTTCCATATAGTTTGTAGAAGGAAGAAATATGTTAAACTGCAGATGACATTTAAAGCCTGAACGTCAAGATAAGCCTATGGCTTAATGCAAAAGAGCATTGCCTATAGACTGTCCTCTGATTGTTTTCTTATTTTTTTGCAGCTCTGTGGAGGGTCTGTACAGCAACATTAGTTTATAGCGTTTGTTCCTAAAGAACGAATCTAGCAATACATGTATAAAAACATAAATCATCCTGTGCTTAAAATACAAGCCGTTCTGAGAAACATTAACCCAGCTGGGTGACTATTACCAGGTGTGGTATGTACCTTGATATTAAGTAATATCCATTGTGTAATATTATCCTGAGTCCGAATAGGATAAGATAACTGAGCTGAACAGATTTTGAAATGCCTCCTGAAATAGAATTTAGTGTTTAACTCGACTCAGGCTAGAAACAGGCTGATTATTGAACCGCAGACATGTGAGCAAAGGGCAAAAAGTCAAAGTCTTGCTTTTACTGTAAGTGGTTAGAGGGGAGGGGGATTTAAAGCATACTTCAGTATGCAGCTTTATCTTTTTTTTAATTAATTAATAATTTTTCAAAAACTAATTACGAGTTCATTATCAGTGTACGTCTATCTGAGTCAGTGTATCTTATTTTATAGTTTGGCATGATGCAATTCCACACTTCTCAGAGCTCAGAGTACAAATCCATTGCTGCCTGAACCTGGTGTTTAGACATATTTATTAATTTATTGCTTTCCAACCTCCATCCATCCATCCATCCATTATCTTCCGCTTTATCCTCTATTAGGGTCGCGGTGGGGGGGGGTTCCCCATGCCCATCCAGGGGAAAACGTTTCGGGCGCTGAGCAGATACACAGGACGCCAATCTATCGCTGGGCACACACTCACTCACACAGACACACTCTTTTTGAGAACTCAATTGACTTGATCCATGTTTTTGGACTGTGGGAGGAAACCGGAGAACCCGGAGGAAACCCACACGGACACGGAGAGAACATGGAAACTTCACCCAGATGGGGATTCAAACCGGGAATCCCTAGTGCTGAGAGGAGAACATGCTAACCACTAAGTCACCGTGCTGCCCCTTTCCAAGCTCATTTTCTCAAAATAATATATTCATTCATTCATTATCTCCCGCTTATCCTCTATTAGGGTCGCGGTGGGGTTCCCCATGCCCATCCAGGGGAGAACGTCTCGGGCGCCCGGCAGATAGACCCAGGACAGGGCGCCAATCCATCGCTGGGCACACACTCACTCACACAGACACACTCTAAACGGGGCAATTTTGAGAATTCAATTAACTTGATCCATGTTTTTGGACTGTAGGAGGAAACCGGAGAACCCGGAGGAAACCCACGCAGACACGGGGAGAACATGGAAACTCCACCCAGATGGGGATTCGAACCGGGAATTCCTAGCGCTGAGAGGAGAACATGCCCACCACTAAGCCACCGTGCCGCCTTTAAAATAATATATTTGTAGTAATTACAAAAATCTACACATCTATGTACACTATCAAAAATAAAGGTAGAATAAAGTCAGTTTCAGCATATTTTACAATAATGTCCCCTTTTTTGTTAATTATCAGTCCTTAAGGCAACTGTACCATTTGCTGGCCAAACAGTACATACAGTATATGTTACCCTACGGTAAATAAAGGTACCCATCCATCCGTCCATTAACTTCAGCTTTATCCTCTATTAGGGTCGTGGGGGGTTCCCCATGCCCATCCAGAGGAGAACGTTTCAGGCGCTGGGCAGATAGACCTAGGACAGGGCGCCAATCCATCTCTGTAAATAAAGGTACCTTAAAGTATAATGAAGGATGTGGTCAGTCATGCTATAGTTATTCATCAGTGTTTACTGGATTCTGGATGTTTTATGATGGACTATTCATGAAAACTACAGCAGTCCTGGTGTGTCTGATCCACTTTTATCAATCGTACACACAATAACACACTGCCACCAATTTAGCGTTACTACAATACTGAAAATCATCCACTACTCATATTATTCTTGCCTTCAGGTGGTTTGTCCGGGTCCTGGATATTAAAGAACAGATTAAAAAGGGCTGTAACAGAAAAATAAATAGTTTGCCTACAGACTGTATCTACAGAACTGCAACCTGCATCTATTTAATAAGTGGAAGTGAGAAAATGCACAGTATAGAATATAGCGTATAGAAACAAATGCTGTGTATTTAATGTAAGTGGACAACTTCAGTGCTTTCACTTCCCAACAACACACTCGTCGAAACATGTCTTTATGGTTCTCCCTGTGAGCACTATAGCATCAATAACTGGAACTAAGGAACCTAGTTTAGATCCAAACCCCCTACAAACATGCTCTTGGGCTGGTCTTGGAAGAACCCACTGCTTTGACTCGGTTTGTCATAAATAAACCGCTTGATTCGAATAACTTAGAAATCAACTGTACTGTGATTTTTGACGCCTTCAGAAAAGGTTCATAGAGGAAATTGAGATTTCCTAACACTAACATTCAACTAACCATTAACGTTCTGTTTGAAAATGTCAAATGAGTACAATGTCATTGCTTTGATAAATTTGATAGGCCGCTATATAAAAATGCCAAGATCATAATTGTGGATAACGTTAAATGAATGTCCAGGTCACTCGTTTATCTCATGGCACATTTTTTCACAACTAAGGTCAAATATTTATAAATCTAGTTTACCTTCAAGACTGTTTTTGGACTGTTAAAGAAAACTCGACAACCCATGTGGACACAAGAAAAACATGAAAACCACACAGAAAGAACCATCCAGTAATCCAAACTTTAAGGGGCAAGCTGATAGTACTGCGCCACCAGGCTGTCCATGTCTGCAATAACGATTATTAATGCATCCTACTTATTTCTAGAGGTTTATAGGATTATTTAGCATCTGTGACATAATATAAAGTGCCTAATCTATTTTTTCTCTTTTTAACTTACAGCCCCATGAGTTTGATGAGTGTCGTTTTGACATCAGCGTTAATGACAGCATTTGGTATCTGAGGGCTGGAAATCCAGATCTTCGGTACCAGTGGATTGAAACAGTTGAGCTTCACAAGGTAACAATGCTAAGTTTGCATCTGAACTGCATGATTAAGTATTTGTCGACAAATACCTGAGAATACACCCTATACAGGTATTCTAAATGGAATGAGTGTGAAATCTCATTCCTGTTTTCTGCGTGCCAGCTACGTGGTTTCCCACAATCACTGAGCTCTGTGTCATGACAATAGTGCCATGATTAATTTGTATTGTAATCAAGAATTATGGCAGTATTTAGTATTTTTGCTACCAAAATTGCTTCAAAAAGACTGTGCCTCGGTACACAAAGCAAGGTCCTTAATGGTATGGTTGGTTTAATTCAGAACATGACTGACTCAGACAGAGCTCTAACCTCAACCCAAGTAAACACCACTGGGATGAAGTAGAATGGAGATTGTGGCATCACATATAACATTAGTGTGACCACACAAATGCTCTTTTGGAGGAATGGACAAAAATCCCTAAAGACACACTCCAAATTTATGTAGAAAGTTATTTCTTTTAGAGTAAATATGAACCATATAACCCAGTATTATATAACCCTTGTTCGTTTAATCCTTAAAATAAAGAAAGTTGTTGCAATCCAACAACCACCTCCATGTCATGTTCAGCGTGTCTTAAATCAATTTGGTTTTCTAGTTTGATTGGATATGGGCTCGGTAGCTCAGTGGATGGGCGTAGTAGCTCAGTTATGGTTAGTGTTGGGCTATCAATCTAAAGGTTGTGGGTTCAAATCCCAGGTCCACTGAAGTCACCAGTGTGGGTCCTTGAGCAAGACCCTTAATCCTCATTGCTCTCTCCGTGTCCGCGTGGGTTTCGTCCGGGTTCTCCGGTTTCCTCCCACAGTCCAAAAAACATGGATTGAGTTCTCCAAATTGCCCTATATAGAGTGTGTCTGTGTGCCTATGTCTGTGCCCAGCGATAGATTGGCGCCCTGTCCTGGGTTAATCTGCCCAGCACCCAAGACATTCTCCCCTGGATGGGCATGGGGAACCCCCCCGCGACCCTAATAGAGGATAAAGCGGAAGATAATGAATGAATGTTTTATTGAGGTGGCACGGTGGCTTAGTGGTTAGCATGTTCTCCTCTCTGCGCTAGGGATTCCCAGTTCGAATCCCAATCTGGGTGGAGTTTCCATGTTCTCCCCGTGTCCGTGTGGGTTTCCTCCGGGTTTTCCGGTTTCCTCCCACAGTCCAAAAACATGAATCAAGTCAATTGAGTTTTCCAAATTGCCCCATATAGATGGTGTTTAAATGAGTGAGTGTGTGCCCAGGGATAGATTGGCACGCTGTCCTGGGTGTATCTGCCCAGCGCCCGAAATGTTCTCCCTCGGATGGGCATGGGGAACCCCCCCGCGACCCTAATAGAGGATAAAAGCAGAAGATAATGAATGAATGAATGTTTTATTGATTAAGCCATATTCTTGCCCATCTGGATTGGAGCCTCAATATTAATGTCCATACGTGAAGCATGCAGTCCATCATCATGTGCAGACCAGGCGGATGATCACAAACATATAAATTTGGTATTTCAGTCCCGTATGAAACACCTGCTGCATATAAATCCACTAGTTTATACAGCCTCTTGTCTGATAAGATCAGGGCTCAGATCATAGTGGTTTGAATAAAGGTGATAAGATATTTTCCTGGCCAAGTTTCGGCTGTTTTGGCTTTTATTTTTCAAATCCCAGCGATGGATTGGCGCCCTGTCCTGGGTCTATCTGCCCAGCGCCTGAGACATTCTCCCCTGGATGGGCATGGGGAACCCCACCGCGACCCTAATAGAGGATAAGCGGGAGATAATGAATGAATGAATGTTTCAAATCCAGCATTTTTAAGTAAGGGGGGTGTATATAGTAAACTGCAATTCGTCAATATTAAAAATGGCCATTAATTTCTTGTGACATGTGCCAAAGGATAGACATTGTTTATTGCGACAATGTGGCGGTTTGCTTAAATAATAGATGATTATGTTGTGCGTGAGGCAGTTAATGCCGCGTGAACACCTTACTTTCAAAGTCTATGCATGATGGAAGGAATGAAGGGGTTTTTGCAAATGCTCGGCACTCGTTCCGTCTCCTTCATGTGCTGCCCACACACACATACACCCTTTGTATCTTCTCAGCTGTTGCAGAAATGGATGCTGCTGACCGACTTTGGCCAGAGGTCTATGGATGCTGTCTCTTACACCCCCCTCCCTTCCTCTCTCTTCGTCTCGCTCTGTCTTTCTCCCCCACATCCTCTCCCATAACTCCCTCCCTATGCTGTACAGACCCACCCATAAAGCCCACGCTCCAAAGCACGGCACATTTCACACATCTGCCACTTGCACTGCATGTCACTCATTGCTTTTTTTGCTGCAAATTATTAACTCATAAAGAGGAAAGACGCCTTATTCATCATCCTTATCTAGATCTATTTTCGGCCACGTGCCTGTGTGGATTCGACAGAAATTGGGAAATACTGGAAGTGCCTGGGTGGAGCTTTCAGGGGGCCATGCTTAGGCCACCCAGCCAGGACTGTAGCAGCTCGATGTTCTGCTTTGGCTGCTGGAATGGACGAATGGTGGGCTGCTAGTATGTCTGCATGTATGCTGATTTTCATCCATTCATTGTCTATCCGCCTCAGTTTCTTCAGTATGACAGTCTTTTAATCTTTAATGGGATTTAATTGATAATCGTTATTGTAATTCCAAGAAATAGTTGATGATTTAATAATTTGCTGTAATTACAACCAGAGTTAGAAGCTATAGTTAGGTCTATAAGGGTGGCAACATAATAATGACTGAATGTCTCAACTTTATTAATATTAAAGTCATACTAAAGTCATACAACCTCATTTTAATTGTTCTCACATCTGGATTGATTTTACTGTTCAGGTGATTTGTGAAGTGTGTTGTCCCAGCACGAAATACAAATACGACCGAATACCCAATTTTTCTTTGCAGTTTTTAACCTTAGAAATAAAGAAGCTGCGATGTTCTAAAATATCCTTAAAATGAAACAATATTAACAATATTTATTTGATGATCTTTTTGTTTAATTGTGAGTAAAAATCGCAAAGTGAGTGCAAATCTAATATTAATTTGTTCATTTAAAGTAAAAGGGTTCGGTTGAGTTCCAGTCACGATTGCTCACAGTTAAGTCATTATTCTTCTGGTGAAAGCAGAATGCTAGATGCAGATAACACAGAATCAAGGCGTGTAGCTTCTAATCAAGGATCCTCTCCTGAGGAACAAGGATTTCCATCTTTTATATAACAACACTGTAACTAGTGTGCAGATTAAAACTTCCCTGCAATGTATATCAGTCTGCTAATTATTATATTACCAGTTAAACAGAATGAATGTGTGCGTTTTTATTATTGAATTTAAAAGATAACCTTTTTATTTTCCCACAAGGGGAAAATTTGCGTTTTAACAGCTGCATCAATGATAGTAAAAGATATATAAACATATTTACAGAATATCCATCCATCCATTATCTTCCGCTTTATCCTTTACTAGGGGGGGGGGGTTCCCCATCCAGGGGTGAACGTTTCGGGCGCTGGGCAGATACACCCAGGACAGGATGCCAATCCATTGCTGTGCACACACTTACTCACACAGACATACACACAAACACACTCTATATGGGGAAATTTAGAGAATTTATATAACCTTGATCCATGTTTTTTGACTGTGGGAGGAAACCGGAGAACTCTGAGGACACGGGGAGAACATGGAAACTCCACCCAGGTTGGGATTCGAACCGGGAATCCCTAGTGCTGAGAGGCGACCATGCTAAGCACTAATCCACTGTGCTGCCCCATTTACAGAATATTTAAAAAAAAAAAAAAAAAAAAAAGACTATATAATATAAATTATGTATTAAGTAGGGTAAAAAAAAAGTTTTTAATTTATTAAATTTTATTAAATTATTAATTTATTACTTTATGAAAATTATTATTGCACGTTTATGTTTAGTAACTTTTCTATGAATTGAATTATTGCACATTTATTTTTAATAATAAAATTATTGCACACATTTATTAACAGGATTTAAGGTTGTTATAATTAAAAGGGTGTCGTATTATAATAAGATGTATACTACAATAGGTAGTAATTATCAGGGTTGTAATTATATAGAACAGTGCAATGAAAGCACATTGTTGTACAACAGCAATTCGCACCTGGTGGGTCGTGATCCCAAAATGAGTCTCGGACACATTCTGGGCTGGGCACGGACAGCTTGTGAAAAAATAAAATAAAATAAAATGCTTATCTGATTTTTTTATTTTGCCCAGCGATGGATTGGCGCCCTGTCCTGGGTGTATCTGCCCAGCGCCCGAAACGTTCTCCCCTGGATGGGCATGGGGAACCCGACCGCGACCTTAATAGAGGATAAAGCGGAAGATAATGAATGAATGAATGAATGAATGATTTTTTTTATTTAGAAAAAAAATGCCGGAGGGAGCTGTGCAGAACGTCTGCCAGCACACTTTCTAATCCTATTAGTTAAACTGCTCAGGATAACAACGTCCTTTTAGAAGCCTTGGTGTAAGTTGTTGCATAAGAACCAAGAGAAGACATGTAGTTTTTTTTTTCAGTGTCCTCAAAACACTTATGTTTTCTCACTTGTATTTTGAGGTGGTAGAAGGATGGGGTTGATGCTACACAGAGACGGTTTGTGGACACCATGGTCGATTGTCTTCCTGTGAATATTAAAAGCTTTTAAAAAGTTTACAATATTGTGATTTCATGTTGCCTCCTACAGAAGATGCGCTGAACACTGAATTTATTAAAAGCAATGCATGAATGCAGCAGCCATATTGATTTGGGAAAATGTAGAATTCAAATGGTTGTAATTTGCAAACTGACCGCTAGATGCCTCTGTTTCTTTATATTTCCATAAGATGGGTTTAAATAAAAGATCTCATGGAAAATAAAAGAAATCCCCTTAAAACCAGGGATGTGTTTTCTCATAAATATCAATAATAAAATAAATAATTATATGAGCACACTATAAATACAATGACCTATTATTTCAGGTTTGCTTTTTATATTTTGGCAAATGTATCGTTACTAAAACTCTTGATTTTTTTTGTATTTTTAATTTTTTTTGGTTTTTTTTACCTTTTTAATTTTTTTGGCAGAGTATTACATGTGTGTTTGTATTTCTGTGTGTTTAAAGGCTGAGTCAGGCTACAGCTCACAGACCAGTCTAAGGCACCATGGCTCTTTGTTATCTCTCACATCTGCTACAAGTGGACTCTCCACTACCTCTGCATCTTCTTTCAAGGTAAAATATCATGTTTTTAAGCTACTGTGGTTCAAGCCTATACACTATATGCAAAGATAATCTGGGACAAATGACTTTAAATATTGAATTGAGGTGTTTGATTCAATGCCAGTACTGTTTTTTCCCAATGAGTGTAAATAACTTAACAAATTTCATTCAGACTGACTGCATTGGAAACAAGGATTTACATGTTTTAAATATTTCACATTAAAACATATTGGGGCGGCACGGTGGCTTAGTGGTTTAGCACGTTCGCCTCTCAGCGCTAGGGATTCCCGGTTCGAATCCCCATCTGGGTGGAGTTTCCATGTTCTCCCTGTGTCTGCGTGGGTTTCCTCCGGGTTCTCCGTTTTCCTCCCACAGTCCAAAAACATGGATCAAGTCAATTGAATTCTCAAAATTGCCCCATATAGAGAGTGTTTGTGTGTGAGTGAGTGTGTGCCCAGTGATGGATTGGCACCCTGTCCTGGGTCCGTCTGCCCAGTGCCTGAGATGTTCTCCCCTGGATGGGCATGGAGAACCCCCCCGCGACCCTAATAGAGGATAAAGCGGAAGATAATGGATGAATGAATGAATGAATAAAACATATTGAAAACGAACACGACTGGATGGTTTTGTTTTATCGATCTGCTTCGTTTTCTCAGTTTGCAAGTTTACTGCTAACCATGACTGTATTTATCTGATTTTGTGAATTTAATTTTTTGTTGTTGGTACAGAAAGGCCACAGCCTGCGGGAGAAGTTGGCAGAAATGGAGACATTTCGGGACATTCTGTGTAGACAAGTGGACACCCTTCAGAGGTACTTTGATGATTGCGCCAATGAAGAATACAGGGACAGGTTTCATATTGACAAAGGTATGAAATTCAAAGAAATTATTGCTTATTATCTTGTTTTCTGAATAATGGAGCCATATTGTGATTTGTTGGTCTGTTTATGCAACAATCACATAATATATAATTACATATAAATACAATAATATTGTATGTTCACAAATATTCGGTGTTCGATGCTCAACAATCAACTCAATATTTATTTAGAAAGCACTTTAAAAACAACAGTAAAGACTCAGACTTCACTATGGGATGTTAAACTGCTATTCCTTGTTTGATGCTAAAGAACCAGGCTATTTATTTATATAATGTTTTATTCTCTTGACATATGATAAAACCTGGAATGTAAATATTGGACGGTGTGTATATGTATATGACCTGCAGTTTAAACTTTCCATCAGAAATTGAATTTGTTTTTTTTAAATATGTGCTGGCACAGTGGCTTAGTGGTTAGCATGTTCTCCTCTCAGCACTAGGGATTCCCGGTTCGAATCCCCATCTGGGTGGAGTTTTCATGTTCTCCCCGTGTCCGCGTGGGTTTCCTCCGGGTTCTCCGGTTTCCTCCCACAGTCCAAAAACATGGATCAAGTCAATTGAGTTCTCCAAATTGCCCCATATAGAGTGTGTCTGTGTGAGTGGGTGTGTGCCCAGTGATAGATTGGCGCCCTGTCCTGGGTCTATCTGCCCAGCGCCCGAAACGTTCTTCCCTGGATGGGCAGATAGTGGAAGATAATGAATGAATTATAAGCCTGGAAAAGAGAAAGAAAAACAGATTCCCTGATATTTTCTCAACAAAAATGTCGTGATTACTGAACGTGTTAGATTCTTTGGAAAAACAAAGTAAATCCTAAAGTACACAACATATTCCGAAAGTGCTGTATGGGGAACCCCCCACGGTGCTAATAGAGGATAAAGCGCAAGATAATGAATGAATGAATGAATAAATGAATTTATAAAACTTTATAAAAACTTTATAAAAACTGCATATTTAATTACTGTGTTTTACTTTAAAGCATTTAAAAAAAGCATCCAGAAGAAATTAAGAATCCTCCTTCTTGCATTACCTTCTCTGATCGTTATTGAAATGCTCTAGTTTTATCTGTTCTGACAATAGAACATGATCTTGTTAAAAATCCTCCTTCGATCTTGATTTCAAAGGCTTCTGGGAATATCTAATTACTGAACGCATTTACCCTGCTGTGAGCCTGTTTCCAGTTGGACCATCCTTCCTAAGCGTTTATTAGTCTCAGCATGAAAATAACACTGAACCATTTTTTGTCATGATAATTGAAGCAAGTGTTTATTTTTGTAGAGAACACACACACACACACACACACACACACACACATTTACCTGCATATGCATGTAGTAATGATAATAGTGACATGTCAGTAAATTATTTCCATCCACTTTTAATTTGGAGTTTTATTCCATTTGTAGTGATTGAAGATGAGCTTGATTTTCCGATGTTACGAATCGATGGTGACCATCTACTCAACAATAATAGCAGCAAGGAAAAGTGTAAGTATTCAACCTATACTTATTGTTTTAAGTATTAAAACATGAATTATCAGCAACAAATCAAGCTTAAGCTTAACAAATAATAGCTTAACAGAAGAAAAAAGTTTTATATTATTTATTGTTATAACTTTGTTCATGCAACAGTCTTATACACTTCAATAGGTGTGATCAGAAGTCCACTTACTGTTGCCTTTATGCTTTATTGTTGAAACAAACTCAAGCTTGAATTGAGTACTATATATTTATGAGAGATTTAAATTTTTTTTCTTAACTGAAAAGTTTAGTTTGTTTAGTAGTGGGTCAAAATAACTTATTATATGAGAAAGCATGTTTTTAAACCTGTTTTTTTTGTGTCCAGATATCAAATGGCTTACTACTAATAGATAGAATAATCTAAAGAGATTGGATTATTATATGATTTTCAAGATTCAAATAAATGTTATTGTCATTAATATCACATGTGGTACATGAGATAAGAATGAAATTATGGGTCACAGACCCCGATCGCCCTGTTATTTTAAAGTTATGATTTAAATTTTAATTTTAAAGAAGAAAATTAGATTTTTTTTTAAATACAGTATATAGATATGTGAAATATGAACTATGAATATTCATAATATATATATATATATATATATAATATATATATATATAATATATATATATATATATATATATATATATATATATATAATACACAAATACAAATATAAATATAATATAAAATATTTTAAATATATATATATATATATATATATATATATATATATATATATATATATATATATACACTATATTAATAAAGTTGTATACAATAGATATAAATATAGAATATAAATATAGCAGCATATAAAATGTATATAAACAGTACATGTGAGATGGGATGATGAGGTATTTTGGTGGAGTGATAATAACATGTGTGAACGTCTTGTTAGATAGAGTTTGTGAGATTTTCAGATGAAGATCATTACAGCTATTATTATTAATATATTATGAATAATTATGGTCATATTGTTTAGTGTTCCCCATGGCCAGTTCTTCATCAGCCACTGGTATTGATTTCAAAGGCGAGGCCATCACTTTTAAAGCCACTACTGAAGGAATCCTCTCCACACTGTCACATTGCATCGACATCGTGGTCAAACGGGAGGAGACCTGGCAGAAACGACTGGATAAGGTGTGTCCACTAAATAAATTTACTCTGCTAACTGGCAATTTATCAACACTATTGTCTAAAATGACTTTTTATTAGAGAAAATAAAGGATTTAAACAATATTCTCAAATAAATAACCTGTAACAGCTTTAGTTATTTTAACTCTAACTGTTTCTTGTTCTCTGTACATTTTTTCCCAGCACATCACATCATAATTAGGCACGGGAGGATTATATATTTTGATGATATGATAATTGTCTAAGAATTGGCCACGATTTCATGATTATAGTGATTAACTTTACCAAAGAAGTGTCAGAAATCACAGGAACGATGCGTGGTTTCTTTTCATTCATTCATTATCTTCCGCTTATCCTCTATTAGGGTCGCGGTGAGGTTCCCCATGCCCATCCAGGGGAGAACGTCTCGGGCGCTGGGCAGAAGGGGGGGGGGGGGGGGGGGGGGGGGGGGGGGGGGGGGGGGGGGGGGGGGGGGGGGGGGGGGGGGGGGGGGGGGGGGGGGGGGGGGGGGGGGGGGGGGGGGGGCGCCAATCCATCGCTGGGCACACACTCACTCACACACACACACTCTAAATTGGGCAATTTTGAGAATTCAATTAACTTGATCCATGTTTTTGGACTGTGGGAGGAAACCGGAGAACCCGGAGGAAACCCACGCAGACACGGGGAGAACATGGAAACTCCACCCAGATGGGGATTCGAACCGGGAATCCCCAGCGCTGAGAGGCGAATGTGCTAACCACTAAGCCACCGTGCCGCCCGCGTGGTTTCTTATTTAATATATTCTTTTGTAAACACAAAATAACTGTGTTATCAGAAAAATACAATGCAGAACGTTTGCTAAATATTAAAATTTTTGGAAATCAAAGTAAATAAATGACACAAAGTAAATATTGGCATGTGGACAAAGTATAATATAATAAGCATTATGCATATTATTCTTATAAATGTAATCTTAACGATGTTGAGGTGAACTTAGATTAATTAATTGTAACCTTTTTAATCATGATGAATTGCAAAAATGATTATCTCATCCCTTGAACACACACACACACACACACACACACACACACACACCCATCCATCCATTATCTTTCGCTTTATTCTCTATTAGGGTCGTGGGGGGGTTCCCTATGCCCATCCAGGGGAGAACGTCTCGGGCGCTGGGCAAATACACCCAGGACAGGGCGCCAATCTATCACTGGGCACACACTCACTCACACAAACACACTCTATATGGGGCAATTTGGAGAACTCAATTGACCTTAATCCATGTTTTTGGACTGTGGGAGGAAAACGAAGAACCCGGAGGAAACCCACACGGACATGGGGAGAACATGCAAACTCGACCCAGATGGGGATTCGAACCAGGAATCCCTAGTGCTGAGAGGAGAACATGCTAACCACTAAACCACCGTGCCACCCCCCCCCCCCCCCACACACACACACAAACATGCCCTTTCGCCCTTATTTGATTTACTGTTATTTCAAAATCTGAGCATTACACAACAGAATTGAAGTGAATTGTCACATCTACTAACATGACAGATATCTTTTAGCAGAAAAGCCGTACTGACAATTAACTAAACCAAACCCAGGCGTATCATACATTCTTTTACTCTGGTGCTAATTTGTTCTGACAGACTTGTGCTAAACCTCACTAGCATCCCGCTGCTACGTTTTAGACTCGTCTGACCAGTTATCAGTTCTTGCCGGGTCGGCAATCATTGCAAGGCAGGAAGTTCTTGAATTGCGTTTCTGAGCAGGTATAGGGTGCGGGGGAGCGTTTGTATACCGGCTCAATGAAAACACACCTGCAGCTAGACAGATTACCACAGAGCCTCGACTGAGTCCATCAGACTGGTTTAGGGACGCATGCCTGGCTAAGGATCTATAATGGCAGCCAGTGTATCCACCCTGAACCCCCTGTTGATCTGGTCAGTTAAAGAGAATTGGATTCCTCTGTGTACACAGAGCAGCTTCTATACAGTAGGTCGTCTGGTTTATTTGTTGGCTTCACATTCTGATTACAAAGCTTAGGCTGATATGTATAGATTATATCATTTGAGTTAAAGTCCCAGGGTTAAGTACCAGATGAACTTTTTTAACCTGGTATTGTAAAGAGTGTGTATATGCTTTCAGTGTTTGTGTTTACTCTTCATGCAGTAAAGATTTTGGTGCAGCAGTGCTGCTGGAGTTTCATTTAAACACCTCAGTGACACTGCTGGGATAGGACTAATGCACCCACCAAATAACCCCTGCTCTGTGGTGGTACTATTGGGGTTCTGAGCATTAGAACAGAGTAAAGGGGACGTACACAGGATGTACTGTAGAACACACACAGATGGACTACAGTCTGGAATTGGAGAACTACAAAGTCCATCTTTATAATAAGTGGAACTGAGAACATGGACAATAAGTGAAATGGCAAAGTAGAAAACTTTTCAAGGTTTCACCTAAAACTAGAGGCATCAACACATTTTCATCAACAGTAGGGTTCAACCTGTTTTACGTTTCTCTGTTTATTACAGCAAGCTTCAGGCTGGCAGAACAAAAAGCTAACATCCATCCATCCATTATCTTCCGCTTTATCCTCTATTAGGGTTGGGGGGGGGGGAGAAAGTTTCTGGCGCTGGGCAGATACACCCAGGACAGGACGCCAATCTATCGCTGGGCACACACTCACTCACACAGACACACACACAAACACACTCTATATGGGGCAATTTGGAGAATTCAATTGACTTGATCCATGTTTTGGACTGTGGGAGGAAACCGGAGAACCCGGAGGAGAACATGGAAACTTCACCCAGATGGGGTTTCGAACCAGGAATCCCTAGCGCTGAGAGGAGAACATGCTAACCACTAAGCCACCATGTCGCCCAGAAAGCTAACATAATTTTCATTTTCATATCCTTGATCAGGAATGTAAGAAAAAAAACTTTTATCAACAGGAAATGGAGCGACGAAGGAGGATAGAAGAATCCTATAAGTCCGCCCTCACAGAACTGAAGAAGAAGTCGCACTACGGTGGCCCAGACTTTGAAGTGAGTCTGAGACTATGAGGTGTCTGGAGGATAAAAAGCTCTGTGAGAAATGGTCTACTAACATTATCTGATTTTTAAGGAGGGACCTAACAGTCTGATTAATGAAGAAGAATTTTATGATGCTGTTGAGGCAGCGCTGGACAAGCAGGACAGAATCGAAGAGCAGGTAGGACCAACGCTACTGCTGCCATTTTCTCAATTTACTGAAAGCTGGCTGATTGTTAAAGATCTAAATGGCAAACTCATCATTATGTCCATGTTTGATGAAGCTTTAGAGAAAATGTGATATTAACTGTGTTATTATTGGAAAACAGTAAAGGGATAAAATGGACTTCGGTGCTACAGTTTGTTTGTTTGTGTCTCTGAACTATAGTCCTGGTTTCTCTGAATAAACACACTCGACCAGGGGACTTTAATTTGTTCAACAAACTTAAAGACAGATTCATGTTCTTCTGTTTTTTTTTTTGTTTTTTTTTCTTGTAGTCTCAGTCTGAGAAGTGCAGAACGCCTCAACCTATCACACTCAGCTACACTTTGAGTACTCATAAATACACTAACAAGGTACCTACTTTTATTACAAATACTCCTTTCATACACAAAACCGTACTTTTAAAACAATGATTGGCCAAATTCTCTTCTTTATGGGGTAATCTAGATTATACATATGGTTTATAAACTGCCTGGCCAAATATCGATCAATTTCCCAGCTGTATAACACAGATGATGGATTGATTTGTAAAGAAGAAAGAAAAAAAATGTTTGTGTGTGTGTGTGTATATATATATATATATATATATATATTCCTTTTCATTCATTATCTCGCGCTTATCCTCTATTAGGGTCGCGGTGGGGTTCCCCATGCCCATCCAGGGGAGAACGTCTCGGGTGCTGGGCAGATAGACCCAGGACAGGGCGCCAATCCATCACTGGGCACACACTCACTCACACAGACACACTCTAAACGGGGCAATTTTTTGAGAATTCAATTAACTTGATCAATGTTTTTGGACTGTGGGATGAAACCGGAGAACCCGGAGGAAACCCACGCAGACACGGGGGAGAACATGGAAACTCCACCCAGATGGGGATTCGAACCGGGAATCCCTAGCGCTGAGAGGCGAACGTGCTAACCACTAAGCTATATATATATATATTGTATATATCTAGGCGGCATGGTGGCTAAGTGGTTAGCACGTTCGCCTGTCAATGCTAGGGATTCCTCGAATCCCAATCTGGGTGGAGTTACCATGTTCTCCCCGTGTCTGCGTGGGTTTCCTCCGGGTTCTCCAGTTTCCTCCCACAGTCCAAAAACATGGATCAAGTCAATTGAATTCTCCAAATTGCGCCATATAGAGTGCGTGTGTGAGAGTCAGTGTGTGCCCAGCGATACATTGGCGTCCTGTCCTGGGTGTATTTGCCCAGCGCCCGAGACGTTCTCCCCTGGATGGGAACCCCCACATATATATAATAATGCAACTATTTTTGTTTATTGGTCTAAGAAAATATTGAAGAGAGGTTTGACTCTTCTGTTTTTAAAATGTGATTAATAAGTCGAAAGTTATGCAGCTTTGAATTCCACAGCTAACATGAGCCTTATCTAAAGCTAATTTCATGAAATATGTGTGTAGTTTTCCATTTGGCCAGGTTGTCTACGGCCATGTTTGATACACACAGTGTATCGTGTGTGGTGTTTTCTCACAAAGCGAATGCTAAAGTTATAATTCTGGTGGAACTTGAGTCTTTGGGGTTAGATTCTTTTTTCTTTTACATCTTCTCTTCTGTGCGTTGGGTCTCCTCAGCCTCACAGTCATGCTTCCTCCCTTTCCTCTTTGGACTTGGTCAGCGCTTCAGATGATGTGCACAGATTCAGTACTCAGGTATAACATCTGTTCGGTGCATCATCCTTAACCAACACTGTCCACTTAAATTTCAATAACTCATCTCCGTGCTTTAAATAGGCATATAGTGGTTAACTTTGAATACCAGCTTTGCACCCAAGTAAACTAGACATTTATATCATTATTAATAAGTGTTAACCCAGCTTTACATTGACGCAGGAATGGCTGACATGTCTAAATAGAATTAGACTAATTGTTAGAATTAAACATTTCTCTAGTTTTAATACTAGATTAGTACATCACAAATATATACCAGTTTTTGGGACTGCTAACCTCTTGAAACTTCTTGTTGTTGGAAGCACAGTCATCCAGATCCGCTACAGACCATAAGAACATGTGTACGGACATAAACTTAACTTGCACTTGTTTCTTATTGCACAGGTGGAGGAAATTGTGAACAGTCATATGATGCACTCGCTACAGGATGTTGGTGGAGATGCCAATTGGCAACTTGTGACAGAAGATGGCGATCTGAAAGTGAGTTTGTTCACCTTAAGGCTCGTGTTCATTTATTCATTCATTCATTTTCTCCTGCTTATCCTCTATTAGGGTCGCGGTGGGTTTCCCCATGCCCATCCAGGGGAGAACGTTTTGGGCGCTGGGCAGATACACCCAGGACAGGGCGCCAGTCCATTGCTGGGCACACACTCACTCACACACACACACAAACACACTCTATATGGGGCAATTTGGAGAAATCAATTGACTTGATCCATGGAGGAAACCGGAGAACCCGGAGGTAACCCACGCAGACACAGGGAGAACATGGAAACTCACCCAGATGGGGATTCGAACCGGGAATCCCTAGCGCTGAGAGGCGAATGTGCTAACCACTAAGCCACCGTGCCGCCTGTGTTCATTTATGGCTCTGTAATATTTAGGAGAAAGTCTTCAAGCAGGTTTGTAGGTATTGGGTCCAATAGACATAATTCCCTTTCACATGATGGGTTAATCAAAGTGCAGGTTAAATTACCATATATATGAAATTTGCATCACAGAACAGGTATCATTTGGGTGGTGGATTGTTTATTGTCAGTTCTGCAGTGACACTGATGTGGTGAGGGGGTTTTAGTGCAGCAGTGCTGCTGGAGTTTTATTCTCCACCTCAGTGACACTGCTGGGATAGGACTAATGCACCCACCTAATAACCCCTGCTCTGTGGTGGTACTATTGGGGTTCTGAGCATTAGAACAGAGTTAAGGGGACGTACACAGTATGTACTGTAGAACACAAACAGATGGACTACAGTCTGGAATTGGAGACTACAAAGTCTTTACAGGAAGTGGAACTCTGAGGACAGAAGTTTGAATTTAAAAACATGAAGCCAGTTTTTTTTGTTTTTTTTTTAAACATACTGTGATTTTATTGGTTAAGCAGTGTGTGTATTTACATTTTAAGC
The DNA here is from genome assembly GCA_019802435.1 of Corydoras maculifer. NCBI lineage: Eukaryota > Metazoa > Chordata > Actinopteri > Siluriformes > Callichthyidae > Corydoras > Corydoras maculifer. The sequence continues at coordinate 396,951 of JAFMOD010000981.1, forward strand.
ATCTTATCACACCCACAAGGTATATCTTCACCTCTGCCTGCACTGCATACTGTAGCATCAGCTTTTGATTTATTGTCTGTATGCAGGTGTACAGAAGAGAGGTAGAAGAGAACGGTGTCGTGCTGGACCCCCTCAAAGCCACCCACACAGTCAAAGGAGTCACGGGTCATGAAATTTGTCATTATTTTTGGGATTTAGCCTATCGCTATGACTGGGAGAGTAAGCACCTTGGCATATTTTCATAGTCACTGAATTCAAAGCAATTTAAATACTCATAAATACACTAACAAGATACCTACTTGTAGAACAAACACTCCTTTTTTTATTTGCAAGTTCTAAATATGTTCTTTCTATTTGTTCCAGCAACTGTGGAAAACTTTACCGTGGTGGAGACATTATCAGACAAAGCGGTGATCGTACACCAGACTCACAAGGTACAATAAACTTAAACTATGTCACCTTATACACAAAGCAGTGTATAATGTCAGTCAGTGTGGATGTGGGTGCATTGGGTGTACTGCTTCAACCTCACAAGCTTGTCTTTCATTACATCATAGAGGGTGTGGCCTGCTTCACAAAGGGACATTCTTTACCTGTCAGTCATACGTAAAGTCCTCTCCACCAATGAGAATGAACCAGATACTTGGCTGGTGTGCAACTATTCTGTGGATCATGACAGATATCCGGTAAGGGAATGTGGTCTGCTTAATACTCTGCTTTCATTTTTAATTGGTTTTTAAAAACAAAAGTCTGTTAGGAAGTGTTTTTGTAGTATTTAACTGCTGTGATTTATAATAATAGACAGAAGTTCTATCAGATTAATAGCATTATTAATGGGATATTATTGGGAACATTATTAACAGTATTTAATGGGATTTAGACAACAAGTGAAACAATATATATATATTTGTGCGGCACGGTGGCTTAGTGGTTGGCATGTTCTACTCTCAGCACTAGGGATTCCCGGTTCGAATTCCCATCTGGGTGGAGTTTCCATGTTCTTCACGTGTCCGGGTGGGTTTCCTACGGGTTCTCCGGTTTCCTCCCACAGTCCAAAAACATTGATCAAGTCAATTGAGTTCTCCAAATTGCCCCATGTAGAGTGTGTTTGTGTGCGTGTCTGTGTGAGTAAGTGTGTGCCCAGCGATAGATTGGCGTCCTGTCCTGGGTGTATCTGCCCAGTGCCGAGACGTTCTCCCCTGGATGGGCATGGGCAAATATATATATATATTTTTATATATATATATATATATATATATATATATATATATATATATACATATATATATATAGCCGGCATGGTGGCTTAGTGGTTAGCACATTCGCCTCTCAGCACTAGGGATTCCCAGTTCGAATCCCCATTTGGGTGGAGTTTCCATGTTCTCTCCGTGTCTGCGTGGGTTTCCTCCGGGTTCTCCAGTTTCTTCCCACAGTCCAAAGACATGGATCAAGTCAATTGAATTCTCAAAAATTGCCCCATATAGAGTGTGTCTGTGTGAGTAAGTGTGTGCCCAGCGATGGATTGGCGCCCTGTCCTGGGTCTATCTGCTAAGCGCCCGAGACGTTCTCCCCTGGATGGGCATGGGGAACCCCACCGTGACCCTAATAGAGGATAAAGCGGGAGATAATGAATGAATGAATGAATATATATATATATATATATATATATATATATATATATATATATATATATATATATATATATATATATATATATATATATATATATATATATATATATATATATATATATATATGTGTATGTATATAGCGGGATGTGGCATGAGTCCTTCTTTTATAAAAGTAGTGCATTTAGTTTGATTGTAGCTTTACATTGTGTATGTATATATACTATATAATATAATCTCTCCAGCCAACGAGCAGGTGTATCCGTGCCAAAATCAACGTGGCCATGATCTGTCAGACTCTAGTCAGCCCCCCAGAAGGAGACCAAGAGATCAACAGGGATAATCTTCTCTGTAAAATAACATATGTAGCAAATGGTGAGTGGCCTGTACAAATCTTTATATTCCAGTCATATTGGGTTTTATAATAATAATAATAATAATAATACATTTTATTGGAAAGCACCTTTCAGAACACCCAAGGACACTGTACAAAGCATATATATTAAGAACATTTACATTTAAAAATAAGCATGTGCATTATGTATTAATACACTTTCATTTCCAGTGAATCCAGGTGGATGGGCACCAGCATCAGTCCTACGAGCTGTGGCCAAACGGGAGTATCCTAAATTCCTAAAGCGGTTCACATCATATGTTCAAGATAAGACCAGTGATAAAGAAATCTTCTATTAATTCAGGTAAAATATCCTGAACCATCACATCTGGAACCTCTGGAGTATAATAGCTGTACATACTGTACATACTTTTAAACACACTTGTGTGTGTGTGTGTATAGACAAATTGATATAATTTTTTTTGTCAGTGTCCTGTTGCGACAACCACTTGTGTTTGTCTTTCAGGTGGTCATTACTGTGGTTTCTAGCAGCCTTCCATACACACGTTCATCTGAGGCTTCATGCAACCTCATCATGGCTAAGAATCCGTTAAATAATATCAGGGCATAAGGGCACAGTAATTTTCCTCACATGTAGGGCCCAATTGAACATATTGGAAGCAGCATCCAGGCAAACCACAAGCTCACATTTAGAGAGAATCACATGTACCGTTACTGGTTGTCACGATTAATTGCAGGATTATTTCGATTTTTTTCAAAGTGGTTATTCAGTTGGGAATTATTTTGTATTTGTGTTTTTTCGCACATGGTTGCATTTGTCTTTATAAAAATAACAATATCACTTGAAATGCCTTTAATGAAAAGCCTTCTTAGTTAAAGCAGAGGTTTTTTAATGGCCTTATATTGTTTACCGCCACACGGTGTCATTTCTCTGCGCTGAACGGTGCAGAAGGTGAAGAGCTTTAAATCCACTCAGCTCGTCCTTGTTGTGTGTTCTCATGTTATTCATGTTCAGTTCAGAGAGTAAAAAATGGATGTCCATTTATTCCAGATGGTACTATAATCTACAGAGTTGCCAGATACTTGCAATAGAAGTCTTATTAACCACTTTTATTTACTCAAAACACTAGAAATCAGAGTGGTTAAGAATAAATGTATATATTCTGTATTTTAAACATTAGTAACTTTTCACAGGAGGTGAGAAATTTATAATTTGACAAGTAATTTGCAAATCAGTGCTGCATGTCTGTATCAGAATCAGTGCTGACCTGTGATGGTGGCGTGGAATCATTTCCGTTCCATAAATTGGACTACATTATTCGAAGAAAAAAAATTTGATCATGGGGGTTTGGTGGTGTTCCTGTTTTCTCCCATGTGCCAAAATCAGAGTTTAGAGGGTTTACTTAATCGTACAGCTTATTTTGTGTCACTAAAAAGCTGTTTTATTGTTGATATTTGCACTAAATCTGATGTCGCTTCACAATCACTTTTATATATGCTGTCAACTAAGAGAAAATTTCAAACCAGATTATTATAGTTGTTAATTGAACATTAGGGGTTTTGGAAAACGTAAAGTTTGTAAATGCAGTTTGAAAATAATTTTGTTTGTATATAGTTCCCTAAAATATAAATTTGCTTTTGAGGATCTTGATTTTGTGTATTTTCTTTAACATTTGAAGTGACACTACATTTTTCTACACAGTGCAGTGAATGATTACATTACATTTACATTTGGTCCCTGGAGCAATGAGGGGGTTGTTATGGTTTCAATTAAACACCTCAGTGACACTGCTGGGATAGGACTAATGCACCCACCAAATAACCCCTGCTCTGTGGTGGTACTATTGGGGTTCTGAGCATTAGAACAGAGTAAAGGGGACGTACACAGTATGTACTGTAGAACACACACAGATGGACTACAGTCTAGAAATGTAGAACTACAAAGTCCATCTTTACAGGAAGTGGAACTGAGAACATGGAGAATTTGCAAAAAATGCATTTACATTATATTTGGTCATTTATTGGACGCTTTTATCCAAAGTGACTTACAAGGTGAGCACAGGGTTAATCACAACATCCCTGGAGCAATGAGGGTTAAGGGTCTTGCTCAAGGACCCACATTGGTAACTTCAGTGGACCTGGGATTTGAACTCACAACCTTCAGATTGATAGTCCAACACCCTAACCACTGAGCTACTGTGCCCCCTGAATGATTAAGTGTTTTTAAAAAAGTTTATAGGTTTTTTGTAAATAAGGTTATAAATCTGACCTTGGATCAGCAAGTAATAGTCTGCAAAGTGATCTCCTGTAATATAATATTGTGCACTTTAAGAAGCTCGTTTATTAAAGCTGGCCTAATTTCATAGAAATACTAAATGAAGATGTAATAATCATTCATTCATTCATTATCTTCCGCTTTATCCTCTATTAGGGTCGCGGGGGGGTTCCCCATGCCCATCCAGGGGAGAAAGTTTCGGGCGCTGAGCAGATACACCCAGGACAGGGCACCAATCCATCGCTGGGCATACACTCACTCACACAGACTTGCTCTTTATGGGGCAATTTGGAGAACTCAATTGACTTGATCCATGTTTTTGGACTGTGGGAGGAAACCGGAGATCCCGGAGGAAACCCACACGGACACGGGAAGAACATGGAAACCACCCAGATGGGGATTCGAACTGGGAATCCCTAGCACTGAGAGGCGAACATGCCAACCACTAAGCCTGTTTAATAATCAGATTTTGTAAATTCACTTGTATTTGTGTTTAATTTCTAAGTTAGTAAGTGCAATTCTCCCAAAACAAGTGATGCTCCTCCTTTAAATTTCGTGTGTGGATGAATGGCTGTACTTGTCCAGTGTTAAAGGGGTGAGGGAACTATCTGCACATCCCTTTAGCACATTTATTTTAAGCCTTCAGCAATCAATTAGCAGTTCTTATTTTGGTGCCATGTGATGCAGGGTGAGCTGATTGGCCACTGTGCACTCTGCTGAGGTGAGGGAGCTGATGTGTCCTCAGTGGATCTTGTCAAACTGTACACCAACCTCATTTGGAATAAGCCTGATTATACTGCACATAGTACTGCACAGAGGCAGCGATGCTCTTCATTTTCAAAAATTCTTATAGTGATGAACATAGATGAGCAATGTGTAAGTAAAAAGCAGATCCTTTTCATAACTACTAGCACAGAAATCAAAATCAAATCAAATCAGGTTTATTTGTCACATGCATAGATATAAGGGCACGGTAGCTCAGTGCGTTGTGCTGTCAATCTGAAGGTTGGGGGTTCAAATCCCAGGTCCACTGAAGTTACCAGTGTGGGTCCTTGAGCAAGACCCTTAACCCTCATTGCTCCAGGGATGTTGTGATGAACCCTGTGCTCACCTTGTAAGTCGCTTTGGATAAAAGCGTCTGTTAAATGACTAAATGTAAATGTAATGTAAATGTAAATACATGTTGCAGCCAGCAGTGAAATTCTTTCCTGACATCTCCACATAAAGTTAAATGAATAAAGATTAAAAAAAAGTTACATTTTAAAATAAAAATGTAGGAAATATGTATTTGCACTGATTTTAGAACTTTATATATCAGAGGAAAATACTACAAAAGGTCAAATTCTTTATGCAAATGAAATCAGGACATGAGAACCAGGGATTTTCCGATTGAATTTATTTATCAAAGAATTTTATTCAAAATTATTTTAATTACATTTTTTATTATAAAAATATAAACTGTCATACAAAATGCATTTTTCACCTGAAAATAAAAAGTGCGTGAAAGAGATTTCATATGACCGAATTAATGGTGCTGAGTTATTATAGTGTGTAATACAGGCACAGTAGATACTAGACCTGACTGACTGCCTTTACAGTCACTCCGCCAGTTCGACTGTTTCAGTACTAAAATGATCATAAATGTGCAACTTACCACTGGTAATTTTTCTGCTGTAAAAATGTAGAACTCCTAACAGGTATGTCGACTCACTCACCTAATTCATAAAATGAAGCACACAGAAGTGGTCTTCATATACAAAGGTCTCCATTATGTGGTTTATTAAAGTGAATGTAGAACTGCCTTCATTATGAAACCATAAAAATATCTTTAAATAACTTTAAATATGGTGGCATGGTGGCTTAGTGGTTAACATGTTCGCGCAGTTCGAATCCCCATCTGGGTGGAGTTTCCATGTTCTCCCCGTGTCCACGTGGGTTTCCTCTGGGTTTTCCGGTTTCCTCCCACAGTCCAAAAACATGGATCAAGTCAATTGAGTTCTCCAAAGTGCCCCATATAGAGTGTGTTTGCGTGCATGTCTGGGTAAGTGTGTGTCCAGCGATGGATTGGTGCATCTGCCCAGCACCCGAAACGTTCTCCCCTGGATGGGCATGGGGAACCCCCCCCCCCCCTCCGCACGACCCTAATATAGGATAAAGCAGAAGATAATGAATGAATGAACTTTAAATATAGTGATTTTCCTGCTTGAGGCCTTGACCTAAACTCTTCCCATCATAGACTTTGACATTGTGTAATGGTGCTTGATTTGTCTGAAATTACCTACTGAACTCTAGGTACTAATATTGGCCAAGTAAGTTCTATTTTGGCTACTGTGACTATACACAAAGGAATTGGTCCTCCACATTTAACCCATCTGTGCAGTAAAACACACGCTGAATGGAGTGTGCACGTGTGCTCGGCGCGTTAGGTAGCTCTGTACACAGCACCCAGGGGGCAATTGGGGTTAGGTGGCTTGCTTGGTTAGGTATATGGAGGTGTAACGGACAAAGCTCATTCATTATCTTCCACTTTATCCTCTATGAGGGTTGTGGGGGGGTTCCCCATGCCCATCCAGGGGAGAATGTTTCGGGCACTGGGCAGATAGACCCAGGACAGGGCGGCAATCTATCGCTGGGCACACACCCACACACACAGACACGCATGCAAACACACTCTATATGGGGAAATTTGGAGAACTCAGTTGACTTGTTCCATGTTTTTGGACTGTGGGAGGAACCCGGAGGAAACCCACACAGACACGGGGAAAACATGGAAACTCCACCCAGATAGGGATTCGAACCAGGAATCCCTAGTGCTGAGAGGCGAACGTGCTAAACACTGAGCCACCGTGCTGCCCCACAACGAACAAAGCTCATAATTATATATAAAATCTGTAAGAAAATATATTTTGGGACTCATACATGGTTAGTTATTGTGTTTATTCACTGGATTTTTGGTACTTTGGTCCTTCATATAAATGCTCCCATCATTAAAACATGGGAATTAATCATCCATCCATCCAGTGTGCATCCATCCAACATAAAGAGACTGGAACCACATATTGACAGAAGTATGTTAGAACTCAGTTAGACTCGGTCATGGTGCATGCCCTTTTACAATGATGGTGACTTGTGGACTTTTCCGAAATCTGTAAAAACTATTCTGTGGAAGGTCTGTAAATCAGTTCTGACTGTCTGATCCAAAATGTAATGAGTTTGCTAAATTTGTGGTCTCTTCCCATACGAATCAGTAGGGAATATTGTACCCCATTAAGATTCTCAAGATGCTTGTTTGGTGCAGCTTCCTGGTGTTTCTTGTAAATTTGCTCTTGACCTAAAATGGTCAAGATACACTTGTGTCAGTAAAACATTTTAAAAAACAAATTCTTCAATAAGGTACCGGAATTTTTTGATTTTTTGCATCTAGCTACTGAAGCATGTTCTTACCTGTTATGTATCATGTGGCTTTTGACCAGATGTCCCGCAGCTAGGGCTGCCATAAGTGACAGCTCCCCTGCCAACACAGTGCCACACACAACCCTGGCGAGCTGTCTGGCATTTTCACCAGGGCACACGTCACTGGCACCCTGTACACCTAACATCTGAAAAAGAATGATGGTAGTTAGATAGTTGAATATGCCAAACTTTATCCATTTATTTCCCTAATTGTATTTTTCTAATTGGAGGCAATGGATACGCTGTTTAGTATGTCACAGAGATACCAAAAAGAATGTGCAAACTACTCACAAAAAGTATCTAGGCTGTCAACCTGGAACTTAAATCCAGAACCTTTGCATGTGGGAGACGAAGTCTACTGCCATAGCGTAACATTGTCCAATTTCATCTCAATCTATTATCTTCTGCTTTTATATGGGGCAATTTGGAGAACTCAATTGACTTGATCCATGTTTTTAGACTGTGGGAGGAAACTGGAGAACCCTGAGGAAACCCACGCGGACACAGGGAGAACATGGAAATTACACCCAGATGGGGATTCGAACCGGAAATCCCTAATGCTGAGAGGAGAACATGCTAACCACTAAGCCACCGTGCCGCCCATTGTTTAAGTTAATTTATTTAAATAGTGCCCTTTACAATGCAACATTCTCTCAAAGCAGCTCTACAGTGTTCTGTAATCTAAACCCTTAAAGAGCAAGCCGAAGCGACAGTGGCAAGGAAAATCTCCCCGTTATAGAGGCTTTTTAACTGGCATGCAGCATCCAAAATACCTGCAAACAGGCTTGCTGGGGAGCAAGGTTGGTCCCCCCACCCACAGTCCCCAGCTCAAGTGACGGCATGGTGCAGCTGATGTAGAGATCCTCTCCCGTGGGGCCTGCTGCTTCCATCAGCGTGATGCAGTTTGAGCTGCCCACCGTTTGAGCAGGGTCCTGCCATAATGACATTTATTAATAGTATAAATACTTTCACTTCAGCTTTATTCACTTGTAAAACATTTGTAAATCAGTACCTGTCCACACGCAATATAAATAGCTGTTACGATGTTGGCTGCGTGAGCATTGTAACCTCCAATACTTCCCGCCATGGCAGATCCAACCAAGTTCTTGTTGATATTAACATCCACTAGAGCTTCAGTAGTAGTCTTTAGAATCTATGAATAAAAAGGTTTGGATAATATAGCTGGATGAGTCCAGGTTTTGAGCTATAGCAGATTAAAAGACCCAAAATAATCTTACCTCTTTGACAACCTTGGCAGGAATAGTGGCCTCACACACTACCGACTTGCCTCGGCCCTCAATCCAATTAATAGCAGCAGGTTTCTTATCGGTGCAGAAGTTCCCACTGACTGCTATGACCTGTAGCTCGGGGAATTCTTCCTTTAGCCTATCCAAAGCCTGTTCTGTGCCCTAAAAAATAGGAGTCCCGAACAAGTTAATAAGACTTAATTGGGGGGGCGGCATGGTGGCTTAGCATGTTCGCCTCTCAGTGCTAGGGATTCCCGGTTCGAATTCTCATCTGGGTGAAGTTTCCATGTTCTCCCCATGTCCGTGTGGGTTTCCTCCGGGTTCTCCAGTTTCCTCCCACAGTCCAAAAACATGGATCAAGTCAATTGAGTTCTCCAAATTGCCCCATGTACAGTGTGTATGTGTGTGAGTGAGTGTGTGCCCAGCGATAGATTGGCGTCCTGTCCTGGGTGTATCTGCCCATTGCTCGAAACGTTCTCCCCTGGATGGGCATGGGGAACCCCCCCCCCAAGACCCTAATATAGGATAAAGCGGAAGATAACAAATGAATGAAAAGACTTAATTGGAGTTGCTTTAACTAGTAGTCAGGCTCAGCAACATAATAAGGCAATTAAATGAAACCTCACTATAGCTGATGACCAGTCTAATCAATAAATGTCATTTTCTTTTACACAAATACTTTGGTACCACAATGCAAAAGATTAATCAGGCTCAAAATGAAAGACTATAACTATAGCATTGCTTGTGACATCATCGTTTTTACACACTTATGCAATGCCATAAAACAAAAGGTGGTCTGCTTATGTATTTAAACATGTGACTATTTTATAAGCATGATTTAAAATTTTAGGCCCTAATCTTACCTTTGATAGCATGTTCATCCCCATGGCATCTCCAGTGCTGGACTGAAAACGTATGTAAAGATTTCGAGAAGCGAGACCAATCAAAAGTTTTTCCAATCGGGCAAACCTTCACAAGAGACAAAACAGATTTGTGTTTGTAAGTAGGTTGCAAAAACCACACTGGATTCTGTAAACCACTATTAATTGTCTTGGGTTAGTTGGTTGACTTACCTACTAGTATGGTCAAAAGCTTCTTTGATGCACTTGAAGCCTTTTGGGCTCTCGAGCCATGCTTTGACTTCAGCAGCCTGGCAAGCAGAAGGCAGACGAACCACAGGTCCACGGGTCATACCATCAGCCAACAATCTGCTACTGCCTCCCCCGCTCAGCTTTTATAGAAACAAGAACAGCAGTCTGCATGCCGGGTTCACAGTCTTGATGTACATATTGTTGTGCATGTAGCTTTTGTTTGAAAGTGATTTTATTAATCACTTTATAAGCTGAGGAATCAATGTTGAGACTTACAGCCATGGCTCTGCAGCCTCGGTTGGTGCTTGCCACTAAACAGCCCTCGGTTGTTGCCATGGGAACTTGGAATTGCTTTCCATCCAAAAGCAGAGGGCCTGCTACGCCGACTGGAATGGGCATGTAACCAATGACATTCTCACAGCATGTCCCTATTACCTGGAAACAGGACAAATTTAACAGTTACCAATGGTGACACATTCGGCTCCTTGATGACCAAACCGCAGCCTGTTTTTCTGCCTGACCTGAGAGTAGTCATAGTTTTTGTAGGGAAGACTGGAGAGTGCAGTGGTCTTTGGAAGTCTGGGTCTGAGCATTTTCCTTCGAATCATCACTCCTCTTTCTGGGCTTTCCATCATGGCTTCCAGTTTGTAGGCAGGAATGTGTTTTGCATTCACCAACATAATGACCTCAGCATCACTCAGGAATTGGGGACCCATCTGTGAATTAGCAAAATCACATTTTCCTCCTTTTACTATTCACACACCATATCTTGCGTGATACATCACCATCAAGAAGGTCTTTTCAGATCACAGGAGGTTTCCTGATCTGTTCTTACGCCATACACTAATTAGTTAAGAGCAAGTGAATAAGCAAAAGGGCAAGCTCATTAGCAATTATAGGGGTCGTAACCAAGGATACAACTGGCAACTTCATTTCTGAAGTGCTCTTGAATATAAACATTACAAAACACTGCAGATCACAGTTATAGGATTCTGCATGATAAGCAACAACTAAACTAGATTAAAATGCATCATTTTTTCTATTTTATTTAATCTTCTACTTTTTAGTCATCAATCACAGCCCATTAGTGAGTATAAAAATATAGAAATTACTACTAAAATGTTATTTGATTACATACTGTACGTTTTATCTTGTATGCAGTACTCAATCCAATTTAAATAGGACGGCAATGGTGAATTAGGTAGCTATATCTCCTCACAGCAAATAGACCCTAGATTTGAATCCCAGATGAGTGCTTTGCTTCCATGTCTGATTGTGAAATTAGCAAAAAATTGCTGACCAAGCTTTTTTTTTTCTCTTCCATCCATTATCCTATTAGGGGGGTTCCCCATGCCCATCCAGGGGAGAACGTTTCGGGCGCTGGGCAGTTACACCCAGGACAGGGTGCCAATTTATCACTGGGCACATACTCACTCACACAGACACACACTCTATATGGGGCAATTTGGAGAACTTGGAGAATTTGGAGTAGATATTCTTGTGATATATACCTGTGAATTTTTCAGGATGGTAAGGCAGGTGTCCACAGGCCTGGGCTCTGATGGGACACTGGGCTGAGGTTCCAGAGTGATGTCACAATCAATCTTTTCCTCTTCCTCCCCAAGTATAAAAGTGCTTTTCGGAGCAAGTTCTGTCCTGGTAGGCAAAGGTCTGATTACAGAATCTAATAACAAAAAAAAGCAATATAATTCATTATAAAACAAAGTAATATAATTTAGTATGTTAATGAGCGTTACGATTGTGTGCTGACTGGTTAGATAATATGTTAATATAATATAATGCCTAATATAAACTGGAGGATCTGGTTTGTACCCATTTCTTCTTTAGTAATGGCAGGAAGATCAGTAGGTTTTTGTTGATTGCTGGAACAAATCATCTCTTTTTTGCAGCACTGCTCAATTGGTCTTTTCTGTGTGACCATGGAGCTGGGACTGATGACTTTAAGAGATAATGTAGACTCGCTTTCCACCTGCTCGAAGAAGATGTACTTTACAGCCAAGAAGAGGGCAAGACTTAAAGTGATGATCTGCTCGATGTCCATGCTGATCATCCTGTAGAAATGAAAAAGTGATGTAACATTTCAAATTGGTTCTTGTAAATAAAAACAGATTATTAGAGCAAAATAAAAACCAGCAAAGGTTTGACTTTATGGTACATACCTGGAAAGGTAGAACTGCCACAGGGACATATCGGGCTCAATCCTTTTCGGTGTATTGACATCGAGACTTATTCCTACTTGGGGAATATCTAGGGTTCCATTCAATGATGAGGGATCAGCGATCCAACGGCTGTGAGCATGGACCATTACCAGGCCAAGAGACTGCATAATAGAAAAAGATTTAAATACTGTCCCTAGTAAACAGGTGGACAGATGACAGCAGGGTAACACATTAAAATTATGGTGCCATAGCACCATGGGGATCCAGGTTTGAATCTTGATCTCGGTGAAGTTTCCATGTTCTTCCTGTGTCTGGGTTTTTGTCAAGGTGAACTGGCTGCTCCAATTTGCCCAATTTAGTGTGTCTGTGTGAGTGAGTGTGTGTCTAGCAATGGATAGGCATCCTGTCCTGGGTGTATCTGCCCAGTACCCTCTCCTCTGGATGGGCATGGAGAGCCTCTCCGCGACCCAAGTAAAGGATTAAAGGCAGAACAAGGTATTTGGCCCAATCACACCCACTTATCAACAGTTTCAGAGATGAATATCCTAAAAACGTATTTATGTTATTCATTCATTCATTATCTTCCGCTATATCCTCTAGTAGGGTCGCGGTGGGGTTCCCCATGCCCATTCAGGGGAGAATGTCTCGGGCGCTGGGCGCCAATCCATCGCTGGGCACACACTCACTCACACAGACACACTCTATATGGGGCAATTTGTAGAATTCAGTGCACTTAATCCATGTTTTTGGACTGTGGGAGGAAACCGGAGAACCCGGAGGAAACCCACGCGGACACAGGAAGAACATGAAAACTTCACTCAGATTGGGATTCGAACCTAGCGCTGAGAGGCGAACGTGCTAACCACTAAGCCACCGTGCCACCTTGTATTTATGTGTGATATATATATATATATAATTTATACCATGATCATTTTGACTCTCTGGGTGACAGGATTGGGTTTGTTGTCCTCCTCTTCTTCCAAGACACGTGCAAAGTGGCTCAGTTGCCAAATCGGACGCCCCTCTCTGCTCTCTCTGGACAACTATTTCATAAATGTCAATCAGTAATTATAATACCTTTCGAATATGCAAAGTAAACTCATTGTAAGTTCAGATTCCTCCTTACCTCCAGCACCAATGAGACACATGCTGGAAAAAAAGTCATGAAGACAAAGTAGTTGGCCAAAACAGACATACATCCAAAGCAGCACATGATCTCAAGCTGCCGAACCCCTGTGATTCCACAAATATATATCTTAAACATGTCTGCACTGTTAACTAATAGATGATACTTATGTATTCCTTATGCTCAAATGTTAAAAAGGTACCTGACATGGTGCCCACACCAATTACTAAGCATTCTACCAGAGCATCCAGTGTGAAAGTTGGACCGAGTACAGCCATCCCTTTGGCAATATTCTCCCGTACTTCGTCCTAAAATCATAAAAATATAATCAGCAAAAGAATCGTTTTAATATTTTATAGTTAATATTGTGCATTTCCTTAGAAGAAAGTGGGCTGACAAATACCTGAGAGTTTGAACTCAGTGCAAATTTAGCCAGAGCACCAGCTTTGGAGAGATCAATCAGGAGCAGGAAGAAAGGCAATGCCTCACTACAGACAAAAACACATCATACTATAAACCAAGTAACTGATTTTATTTTTATTAATGCCATTAAAATTAACATGGTTATAGACATACTTCAAACCTGTCAGCTCCTTATCCAAAAAATGTATCACTACAGTGCTAAAGACAAAACTGGAGAAGATTGTAAACAGGCCAGCGATACCTAAAAACAAAATCAGCTTTAATTAGGATGTGGTAAGATTTAAGGTTGCAGATTTTTCAATACCTTTACTAAAATAAAACAAAAGAATCTTACCCAATATGTATTTTGAACCAAGCTGGCGTAGATTTTGAAATTGGAAATAAATGTAGATGATTGCAATACATCTTGTGATTGTCAAAATGATGATGTCACTACTAAGGACTTGCTGTGGAATCAAAAGTAACAGGTTGTCATTGACGAGACCACAAATATTTTGATAGTTTCTAATGTACAGTACCATACCTCTTCAAACTTGGGGCAGTCAAAATTCCATCCACAAATTCGGTTATTGCCTGTGAACATGTTCATGGACATCATGCAGATAGTGAGAGTTACAGTGGCGACGATCACCTCCCAAGGATGAGAGGCCACAAAGAAGCCATGCAGACGAAATAATCTAGTAAGCATGCTGGTCACTTGGAAGAATAGCAACTGCAAATAATGTAGAAAAGCAACGATTGATGCATTGAAAGGACAGATAATAAAACATGTCCAGTAAACTGTACAAAATACAAACCACTAAAGGATAACCATTTATTTAATGATCCTACCGAAAACATGTCTTAGCACTTTTGCATCACTGATTTTTATTAGAATAAATCAGTAAGTTGTTGAAGAAAAAATATATGGGAAAGTGAAGTCATGGTCTTGTATTCCAAAATAAAAGCATGGAAACAATAAAGGCCCTGTGGTATAAAAATGCAGAACTATCTAAAAGTACAGAACTACCTAATGTATTGTGTGTTGTAATTATTTTTTTTTTTTAAACAATTTATGCAACAACTTAATGACTTTATTCTAAATTAGGCTTTATTTGGGCATGGTGTTTATTTGTGTGTGTGTATATATATATATATATATATATATATATATATATATATATATATATATATATATATATATATATATATATATATACACA
>JAFMOD010000981.1:413449-452094 GCA_019802435.1 Corydoras maculifer
ATATATATATATATATATATATATATATATATATATATATATATATATATATATACACACACCTTATATGTCTATACGTTTGCTTTCTACAGACATTCTACATTTAGTTTTACATTTACTTACCTTTTCACATAAAAAGGTAAATTAATACTATTACTTTACCAGTTAGAATGTATAGTATACTTTGTTAGGTCTATAATGGGGCTCATTGTATTTACAGTTAATTCCATTGATTTAAAGGTAATACCTGATAATCTACAAGGAACATTTTTATTTCAATGTGGTACAACTTATGCAAAACAAAAAAACAGAATGCAAGTAAAAGGTTATGAAGGTAATTTACTGTGCAATTCAGCTGTTTACAGCTTTGATCGAAGAACAATTGCATGACTGACATAAAATAGCACATAGTGCATTGATTTCAACTGAAATGGCATACTAAAATATAGACACAAGTGTCATTTAGGTAACCAAAATATTTATTTTTAATATAAAAATATATTAAGAGTCTGATTAACTGGCAGATGACTGGAATGAATCCAAACCCTTATAAACGTCATCCTTTAAAGCGCACCGCTGCGGCGCTCAGGGCTCACCGGTATGAGGGAAAGATTAAGGAATTATAGTGGTAAAGATCCAGAGCTGCAATCCTCTTCTCAATCCGAACAGGTTCTATTCCAGATGGAGGAAAAGGGATGGTGTTAATGCAGCGTGTGCTGCCGGATGGAGACCCGAATAAACGAGAATGATTTTAATCCAGCGCCGGCTGTTTAACGGCGCACTACAGCAGCGCCACCAATCACAGAGTCGCATCAGCCTGTAATTCGTGTGGAACCATGGCACGGCCCTGCGTCACTGCAGCTCACAGCCAATCAGAGCCTAGAATTGTTAGACACCAGCTAAATCACGCCTTTTAGACTGATGCTATTTTAGTATGCATTTACAAACCTCGCCACATCTTTTTAATATTACATACATTATATAATCAATCATATAATCTTATTTTGGTGCGTTATTAATTGCAACAANTGCGTTATTAATTGCAACAAGATTTTTTAGCATGTATTTACAAACCTCGCCACCTCTTTTTAATATTACATGCATTATATAATCAATCATATAATCTTATTTTGGTGCGTTATTAATTGCAACAAGATTTTTTAGCATGTATTTACAAACCTCGCCACCTCTTTTTAATATTACATACATTATATAATCAATCATATAATCTTATTTTGGTGCGTTATTAATTGCAACAAGATTTTTTAGTATGTATTTACAAACCTCGCCACCTCTTTTTAATATTACATACATTATATAATCAATCATATAATCTTATTTTGGTGCGTTATTAATTGCAACAAGATTTTTTAGTATGTATTTACAAACCTCACCACCTCTTTTTAATATTACATACATTCATTCATTCATTATCTCCCGCTTTATCCTCTATTAGGGTTGTGGGAGGGTTCCCCATGCCCATCCAGGAAAGAACATCTCGGGCGCTGGGAGGATAGACCCAGGACAGGGCGCCAATCCATCGCTGGGCACACACTCACTCACACAGACACACTCTATATGGGGCAATTTTAAAAATTCAATTGACTTGACCCATGTTTTTGGCCTGTGGGAGGAAAGCGGAGAACTAGGAGAACCAGGAGGAAACCCACGCAGACACGGGGAGAACATGGAAACTCCACCCAGATGGGGATTCGAACCGGGAATCTCCCAAGTAGAATTAATAAAAAAAAATTAAGAAATATCCATCCATCCATTATCTTCCGCTTTATCCTATATATTGGGGTCGCGGGGGGGTTTCCCATGCCCATCCAGGGGAGAGTGTTTCGGTCGCTGGGCAGATACACCCAGCACAGGGCGCCAATCTATCGCTTGACACACACTCACTCACACAGACACACTCTATATGGGGCAATTTGGAGAATTCAATTGACTTGATCCATGTTTTTGGACTGTGGGAGGAAACCGGAGAACCCGGAGGAAACCCACGCGGACACGGGGAAAACATGGAAACGGGGAAATGGAAACGGGGAAATGGGATTTGAAATATAATAAAATATAATTTAAACATTTAAATATAGCAGGATATATATATATATATATATATATATATATATATATATATATATATATATATGCTGCTATATTTAAATGTTTACATTTTATTTTAATTAACGCTCTTAATATAGACTATTATCTAATATCTGTAAAAGTCTAGGATTCTTACCTGAACTTCTTTGTGGAATCTTAAATTATCTTCTGAGAATTTTCAGGATTGTTCTGTAACTCAACCCAAACCCAAAGTTGTCCGAAACGTTTCATTACAATGTGTGGAAGGTAAAGGATTTTTAAAACCTGGAAAATATAGGTTGTAAATACATCAGGTGTTTTTTTTTACTTAATTTTATCTCCAAATACGTCATTGTTTCATTCTACAGTTTCAAATACAAGCAAAATCAAGCAAATTAGGCGATGACGTCATTCAGACTTCTAGGACAGCCAATAGAAACCTTACTCTCTGAGGAGTTGGGAATGCTGCACGAGGTCACGTGCCCGTAATGCTTTTGGCGGGAAACTGGTTATAGAGAGAACGTCGCGTTAAAGCCACACGGTGATAAAGCCGATAAACTTCGAGATATAAACTAAAACCTAATTCATTTTAAACACTGATAAAATGTCCATGGAGCCAACAGGCAGTACAGACTCAGAGGAGGTCATTTTAACAGACCCAGAGAGTGAAGAAGTAGATGAAAGGTTTTACATGAGAAGGTAGGAGGTGACCAACGCCTATCGACCTTGAATAAAAATGTCGGTCCCAGCTAACTTTCGATAAATGACAACACGTTAACACGTCCTATAACCAGAGTGAAAAAATCATAATAATTAAAAATAATTTATTTCAAGAAATATTTTAATAATGACGTTTAGCGCTTTGGTTAGCGCCTCAAGCAACCTAAATTATTTTTTAGTCTGTGACCATGTGTAAATATCGAGTACTGAATGTATCTTAACCTAAAATACGAGTTACAAAACTTCAGAGCACAAGAAAATAAAGCTATGAGGTAAGAGACGGCGTGCATTATTGTGAATAAAACAAAGTGTGTCATCGAGTGCCTTATTGCTTTTATAAAAAAGGGTTACGAACACACAATAATTATAATAAAATTATGATAAAGTTTGTGTAAAAACAAATTGATTATTGACATAATCTAGTCCGGGCGGCACGGTGGCTTAGTGGTTAGCACATTCGCCTCTCAGCGCTAGGGATTCCCTCGAATACCCATCTGGGTGGAGTTTCCATGTTCTCCCCGTGTCTGGGTGGATCAAGTTAATTGAATTCTCAAAATTGCCCCATATAAAGTGTGTCTGTGTGAGTGAGTGTGTGCCCAGCGATGGATTGGCGCCCTGTTCTGGGTGTATCTGCCCAGCGCCCGAGACGCTCTCCCCTGGATGGGCATGGGGAACCCCACCGCGACCCTAATAGAGGATAAGCGGGAGATAATGAATGAATTAATGAATAAATAATCTAGTCCGTTTTTTTTTTTAAATAAACGTTGATATCTGAGTAACAGGATGCTGGTTCCTCTAGCAATCAAAGACTGCCATCTAGTGGCCAAATTAAAGAACAATTTATAAACCAACATGTTTAGTTCTCGTTCGGAATCGGCTCGCTATTTATATAAATCTGTATTTCCATTAATGGTACATGAGTTAAAATAATGTATTGTATATCACGCTTTGATACTAACTTAAAACGGCTTGGCAAACGACTCAGCCTATCACCATAAATACCCATTTTATAACATAATATACATATTGTTACTATTTAAATAATAAAGCAAGTGCAAGTGCAATTAATCAATGTTTATCCATACCTTTATTAAACAGATTAATGATGCTCAATACACCTGATATATTTTCATCACCTACTTTTGTCCATCGTCACCCAAATTATAATGGTAAGTTCATTAAGGCATTTCTATTAAGCACATAATCAATAGAATACTATGATAATGTCACAGTACACTAGCCACTTCAGTTTTCACTTCTTTGTTTTACCCTTATAAACCATTTTATCAATTTTACCATTTATACCAGAACGTACATGTAACTTCTAATTAATTAATTCTTTTACTGAAAACATATATAACATTAAAATTGTTATTGCTAATGTTTTGCATTTTTAAGGTAAATAAATTTTAGTGCTGTTTCTTCCAACACCGGTTCTTTAGGAATTTCTCCACAGGTTGGTCTGTTGCCTCACAGTGAGATGACAACGGTTGAGCAGGTAAATTACATGTAGCTTGAATTATAAAATAGTGTGGGTTAAATGAAGCACTCTTTTCATTCAGTGTAATTCATGTTATGTTAAGAGGACTAAAGGTCCTTAATTGCCCTCCATCAATGCCCTAGACATTTTGTTGTTTTACTGTTTCCAATACAACTGATTAAAATGCAAAAATAATTAATATATGCAAAGAATGGAATGATCATGGCGATCGTCTGGCTGGAAGGCCTGAGTCTATTTGACTTTGCATGTTCTCCACAGTAATATCTGTGTCATTTTTAATAGATCAGCGAAGACAGTCTAATTGGGACCATGTGGTTTGTATTTTTTATACTGTAGACCTTTATTACTTGTAAATATAAGCAATGCCTTTAAAACTTATATAATAATATCCTGTTATGTAGTCAGACAGAGACTTCTACCATGGATGCTGAATTTCTTGGTAGAACACTAGAGGTACACTCCACAGGTACAACATAATTTTTATAAAATTGCACAATAATCACTTGTCTAAGCAAATCTCTAATTAATTCTCTTCTTTTTTAGAGAATTCCAATGATTTCTCTTCTGCTCCTGCAATAAAAGAAATGCATATGAATAGCTGCAGTCATGATCTCAGCTCTGTGATTAACTCTATTCAAACTCTTGAACCCAAAATTGTGCTTGATGTTTCAGCTCAGGCGTCGTATAGGCAAGAATCTGCAGGACTTCGTCGATCACCAAGATTATCAAGCCTAAAAGATAGATATGGGTTTGTCACAGGATATAACGTTTGTTTTAAACTTTTTTTTTTTTAAATATAAATATTTGCATATTAATTGGTATTATATACTTAGTAAGAGTGCTTGGACTGAAAGCAGTTCTAATGTGACGAATGTTGTCGATCCACCTCTGGCCACTGGAGGTCAGCAGAGATCAGTGGCAGAAATCCTCAGTAACCCAGGCAATGTTTGGCGTCTTACCTGTTTTATAGACAATACAAGAAACAGTAAAAAAAAAACAATGTAATTATATTGGTTTCATTATAGATGTGATAAATAAAAAGACAACCATGCAACTACAAAGCATCCACAAACGGAACAGGTTTGGAGAAACACTCTTACACCGTACTGTGATGAAGGGTGATGTCCAATCTGTAAAAGAAATGATTCAGATTGGGGCCTGTGTCAATTTGTCTGATTATGCAGGTAAAGAGTACATAGAAATAGCTGATGCTGATTCTGTCAAAAGCAGCCATTTTTAATGCCTTTAGTAAAAATTGTTCGTTTGAGGTTGGACTCCTCTTCATGAGGCTGTACTGAGTAAGGATGCCACAATGACAGAAGCCCTGCTTCAAGCTGGTGCCCATGTCAACTGTGTAGGACATGGAGGAATCACACCATTACATGATGCAGTACAACTTTCTCACTTTGAGGTTTGTACTTGTTATGGTCTATAGTACTCAGATCTGTGCATGTTTCTGACTGCAGTTCTTATTTTATATCTGACTCTAGATTGTTAAGCTGCTGTTGGTTAATGGGGCAAATCCATTCCTGAAGGCTGACAAGGGATACAGTGCTTTCGACATTTGTGAGGATTCTGAAGTTAAGACACAGCTAAACAAATATTTGGCTCAGGATTCAGGTATATATTTGTACTAAAATCTAATTTAGTTATATTATTTTGTATACACAAACATTATATGGACAAAAGTTTTAGGACACTTTCACATTACACCCACATGCCATTTTAAGGTAGTTCACCATTTGAAGATAAAATAGCTTTGAGTGTTCTAGGAAGGTCATCTAAAAGATTGGATGTTAATAGCATTCAGTCCAAACAGCATGCACCTTATTTTATGAAGCCATGTCAACAGGACTAAATAGAATACCTAAAACCAATGATTAAGAGGTTGTGCCATTAGTCAATGTAATGTATTATGCAAAGAACACACAAATGTTGCGTGTGCCAGTTCTCATATTTGGACATGCCAATACAGTCAGATAGGGTTTAGACTCTAACAAGGTCTACAATCAATGGCAGATAAAGTGTTTGTCCCTATACAGAATATTTTTATTTAGATTTTTTTTCATCTTTTTATACCTAATATACCTCTTATACCTCTTTTTTTGTACCTAATATTTCAAAATAATTCATCAAACCTTCTGATAGATTTTTCCAAAACAAATATGAGCCTATTGCACTCAACACACAACAGACCTGATAAATTTTATTGCTGTTTTTATTTAGAACAGTAACCAAATCTAAAAAAACAATAATGCTTTGTTCATTATACTGTAGATATAGATATTTGTCTGCAAAGCTATTTACATTCTGTGCTTTTTTTTTTTTTGTTTTAACCTGAACATTAGCTGCAAATGTTTTAAGCAACGGTTTTGCCGAGGAAAGCCGGACAGTAAAGCCAGGGAAAAGAGCAATAGTAAGTTCTCCACTGTTGTACATGCAGTAACTGAATCATTCACACACTTAAACCTTTTAAGACTGATGACAATTAAATTTGTCCTCTTAACCACTTCCAGTTTTTTTACTCATAAAACAAGAAACTTTTTTATATCACACAGTATATACAGAGATCCCAATTAAACGTAAAATAAAAATCCACATATACACTAAATTAAGCAGAAGACATACAAGTACTGTAAGTGCCAGTAAGCATTTTCTGATATAAGACAGTATTTAAATGGATAAAATCCTTTTATTTTATCATGTTATACAAATAAGGAAGTATTACATTAAAAGCTAATCATTTATAATCTAATTGTAAAATGCAAGGTTTTTTAACTAGTGTTTTTTATACATTTTAATATGTTATTTTTTTACACCCAGGAAAGTGCTGCTATTAATGAACCCAAAAACAATGACCAGAGACCTGAAAATGAAACCAGTGTAGGCTCAGACCTGGAGAATGCTACAAAAGTGGACAATATTAAAGGTATATACATAATAATAGTTATTATTATAACTTTAGTAATACTTAGTAATAGTAATACTTTACAAAGCTTGTCTGATATACAACAATGAATTTTTGAGCTTTTATCTTTGAGGTTAAAAGGCAAGTGGAAAATAAATCATGCCATTTTTCCTCACTTCTTAGTGCAGTCCCCAGATCAGACTATTACTCAACTTCCACTTCCAGCAAAGGAAACAATTTCTCAGGACCCTGAGTCTATGGATTTTTTTACCTCCACGCCCAGTGACGCTGACAGTGATGTCACTGTTGAGTATACAGAGACTCCTTCCCCAGAACACTGGGCTCTATGTGCAACTCAGGATTTCTCTGGATCGATATACAACTGACTGTGAAGCAGCTGTCTGAACAGCTGTCAGCTGTCAACTGAAATTGGTTTCAGTTTATTATATTTACGAACTGTTAAGGCTTTGTTCCTTATTGGAAAATGATAAAGTTATCGTTTGTAATAAACTGCATGGCCGAAAATTGTAGGTTTTTCTTGTTATTGTTGGTTTTGTGGCATATAAGATTTTAGAAGGTTAATATAGCCTTAAAGACGAAGCCAACCCTACATAAATGCTATGGGTCTTAAAATCAGATATACACAATTGTTACTGAGTTACCAAGCCTCTCTGTATTATCAGTCTGAGAAATCTTTGTTGTGCTCTTACATAAACAATTAGTTTCTGTATTTTACCATTTTACATAAATCCTTACAAAATTAACAGTTATGGGAAAGTTCATACCACTTATCTTGGCACAAACAAACATGTCAATATCAAAGTCAGCGAGATGCACTGCTATAGCTAAATTAAATACTTGTTAAAAACAATATAAAGGTTTTCCTTTCATGATTTTGAGTGCTGGTGTAATGTTTAATTATCGACTTACATTTGAACATGCATAGTATGCAAAATATATAGATCCGGTTATGTTTTATAAGATCAAATATCATTATTTAATTTCCACTTGTTTTAAAATAGTTTTCTAAATATAGTTGCCTTTATCTGTGTTTGCATTTGATATATATTTCATGGCTCTAGGGATAGTTGTGGAACCAGAGGATGAAAATGTCACTACTTTAAATGAGGATCGTAATGTAGATCAGGTGAATTGTGCAAACTCTAGGGGAATAACATTTAATGTACAGTTTTGTGTGGCTTTTGTTAACCAGATCTGATTTCATTTCAGAGCTTGGATATCCACAATAAAAAAAGTTTTCCACCTCTGTGCAAAAGCCCAAATGCAATCTTGGTTGGTGTCAGAGAACATCAAACTCATCCGGTGAAAAAAAGCTGTCCTAAAAAAAGGACAAAAATGACAATGTCAAGTGATAAAAGCTTTTTAGACTACTTGCTCAACTTTGACCTGGACAGCATTTCTGGAGCACAGACTGAATATGGTAGTACAACAGAGATGTCAAAGCCATCCTCCTCAGGTTCAGATGTTCAGCAAATTAACATCCTACATGATCATTTATATTCCAAGTTTACTGCAAGAAGCCTGGATCTGGAATATGACAGTTCTGTACTCACAGCCTATAAAAATAAAACTGGAAACTCTCAGGCAATTTCACATAAAGGTGGATCATCATCTATACTTTTAAACACAGTCCATAACCAGGGACATACCTACAGTCCGAAGCATTCTGGACCAATAGAGGTATTTGACAAGTTAACTCCTGTGATCAAGAAGCCAAAAAGTACACTGGCTAGTTGTCATGTACCAAAAAAAACTGCCAAATCCTGGCAAAAGCACACACCCAGCATGAACAACGATGCCTCAACAGTGGTTCAAGTTAATGGAGAGTCCAAGAACAATGAAGCAACAACAAACCAACATAAATTTTATATTTCAGACAAATCCAGTGCACAACTTCAACAAGAAATCAAAGAAACAGAAAAGCTGGGGATTGGCACATTTGTGTTGAATCAAACTAAAATAGAGCACGTTGTGTTTTTAGAATGTGCAATGAAAGAGGGTTTTGTTAAAAACACAAGCAGCATAAAAACACACACTATGGATCATGAAAAACAAATCCAAGAAGCTACTGGTCCTGGGATATCATTACCCCATTCCAATTGCGATACTGCTTATGTTACATTTGATGCTATCAATTCTGCTGATTTAGACTCCACAGTTACTGAAGAAGTTGTACAGCAAACTGAAAAAGACCCTGCTATTTCGATTAAAGAAAAAAGCAGTGAGCAGGACGACTCATATAAAGCCAACTTGGAGCTCAGCAGGGACGATGCAGGGAAAAAATTAAGTAAACCACTGGACACAGAGACCTCTGTCTGCATGCTGATGGACGTGGCACATGACTCCATAGGTACAGGGAGTCCTCAGAAAGTGTTGGTACACACTAGTAAACTGAAACAGTCCAAAAAGAAGTCATCTAAAAATAAATTTAGCAAACAGATTCACCATGAAGTGCCAAAGAAAGGTGATTTTGTAACCCACACGATGCTGTTTTCACACTGAACGATTACATTTAATTAGTGTTTTTTTCACAGACCCTTTGACAGTTACATTACTTATTATATGTACCTTGTAATCGATATCAAAAGCAAGGTTTTGCTAAGGTAAACAAATAGAACCAACACTAAAAGACCCAGGCTCGTGCAAAAGGATGTCATTTGTTAGAAAAGATCCAATATAAATAATGCTAAAACATATACTAGTCAACTGCTATAATAACGTATTCGTGTTTTGCAACATTGTCATAGATGTGACTTTAAAGGTCACTCAGAGAGCTCTTCATAAGAGAAACTGTGGTGGGGAGACTATTCTACACAGAGCATGCATGAGAGGAGATGTGGCTCTGGTTAGGCAACTTATACGAAGCGGAATTAATGTCAATATTTCCGACAACGCAGGTCAGTTTATATTTCTGTGATTTATGCAAAAACTGTCCGCATACTTCTGAGGTCTTCATTTTGTTTTATTAAAAGGATGGAAAGCCTTACATGAAGCCAGTGCTAAATGTGACGTAGAAGTCATGAAGGAGTTACTGCATGCAGGTGCAGATGTCAATAGCATTGGACAGAATGGAGTCACTCCACTCCATATTGCTGTTATCGGTAATAAATATGAGGTAAACTGATATTTAGGCTTTACTTTTGTCTTTACTCTCAAGTCATTTGACTGCAGTAAAACTTTTCTGCCACAAATAGATAATGCTTTGCTGTTAAAAAATCACATTTTTCTAAAGGTGTAATTAAGGTTTTGAGCATTTTTTTTGGTTGAATCAATATTAACTGAGAAATGACCATGCAAGTTAAAAAAAATCTTGTCAACATTGTGATGGTAAGAAAATAGTTTTCACGGGTTATGCCTATACATTTTCAACAGATAATATAATACCTTCATTCATAAGTAAGAACCTAATTAAAAAGGTTTATAATATTTAGAGTCAAAGTCATACATCCCACGCAACTGTGCACACAATAACAGGACTAGAAAAAAGAGCAGGTTGGGGCCGTTTGGAAATTCAATAGGGTGGAAGAGAAACTGAAGCAAGACTGGCACTCCCTTAATAAAAAAGATCCAAAGTGGCTGGAGAACAAAATGAAAAATGGGATTGGTCAAACAATGAACCCTTATCCTAAAAGAAATATAATAATGATAATAATAATAATAATAATTAAAAATAAAATCACAACCCTGACAACGTGCTGTTAATTTTTGTGATGTAATATTTCTGAAACTATGTAACCACCTACTAAACATACTTAGATTAGCTTGTTTGAAATACTTTTCAAAACCACAGGAATTTATTTGCTTGCCTCATTCTTATTGATGTTGTTTGCATTTATTTGTTTACTTCATTCATTCATTCATTATCTTCCGCTTTATCCTCTATATTAGGGTCGCGGGGGGGTTCCCCATGCCCATCCAGGGGAGAACGTCTCGGGCGCCGGGCAGACACACCCAGGACATCGCTGGGCACACACTCACTCACACAAACATACTGTACATGGGGCAATTTGGAGAACTCAGTTGACTTGATCCATGTTTTTGGACTGTGGGAGGAAACCGGAGAACCCGGAGGAAACCCTCGCGGACACGGGGAGAACATGGAAACTCCACCCAGATGGGGATTCAAACCAGGAATCCCTAGTGCTGAGAGGCAAATGTGCTAACCACTAAGCCACTGTGCCGCCCCTGTTTACTGTTTTCATTGGTATTTAAATTATTTTAACCCTTAGAGACTTTTCCATCTTCTTTTTGAGATATCGAACTACTTACTGTACATTCACTTTTATTAGAAATATATATGCACCTGCTCCTTCATGCAATTATTTTAATTATGGCAACAAGGAAGTACATGAAATATGCAGCCTTAGGTAAGTATGAATAATCAGACTGATCAAAACGCAATTTCATGACAAACAGGCTTCATCTTTTTGGAATTTTCAAACAAAATCCTTTCCAGAGTTTACTTAAAATTACAAAATAACAAAATGTGTAGTCACAGTTTTATGGCTGGAAACAATTTTTTGATAAAATAAGTCAAAAGAGAAGGTGCAGACCTCAAAATGTCTATAGTAACTCCAATTAGAATTTCAAATTAATTATTTATTCATTCATTATCTTCCGCTTTATCCCCTATTAGGGTCACGGTGGGGTTCCCCATGCCCATCCAAGCGAGAATGTTTCGGGCACTGGGCAGATACACCCAGGACAGGGTGCCAATCTATCACTGGGCACACACTCACTCACACAGACACAGTCTATATGGGGCATTATATTGGAGAACTCAATTGTCTTGATCCATGTTTTTGGACTGTGGGAGGAAACCGGAGAACCCAGAGGAAACCCACGCAGACACGGGGAGAACATGGAAACTCCTTCCAGATGGGAATTTAAACCGGGAATCCCTAGTGCTGAGAGGCGAACTTGCTAACCACTAAGCCACTGTGCCGGCTTCAAATTAATTAATTAAATTAAACAAAATGAAGTACAGTAAAACCCTAGAGTGGTTTGGCTAAGAAAATGAGGAACTTTCTAGAATTAGCACAGTTCTTTAAAGTTCTTAATATGCACTTCCTATTTAAGCTTGCTCAACAAGGATGATTATCCTGCTATTTTTTCAAACCCACCAGATATAGACATATTGGAACAATAAAAAAACAAGTGTTTTTGTGAAACAATTTTGGGAAGGTCATTTTTCTGTTCCAGCATGACTGTACCCCACTGCATTAAGCAAGATCCAGAAATGTAAGAGAAACTTGAATTAACTAACCACACTGCCCTCTACATCTATAAATATTCAGTCTATAAATATGAAACCCAGCTGTCAGAATTTTCTGTAAACTCTAAAGATGAGTGTCTTAACATAGCGCAGGGACTTGGTCACCTCACTAATAGTGTTTAAACTTCTTTATACTTTGTCTGTAATCTCGTTTGATCATCAAAATTCCAAAAAACTAAACTACCACCCTCATGATGTCTTGTGACATTAAGCTTATAGCCATAGAACTTTCTTAAAACACTTAAATAAGTTATCTCTCTATAGCTGAGTATCATTCATGACATTATAATTTCCTGAAACTTAGATCGGGGTTTTATTTGCAACTCTACCCCATGTGTGTTTTTCACCCGTGTGTTGATCAAATAACATTTTAAGAACTGTTAATTATAGCCTCTGTGACTTCCTCTAAATTCTAAATCATGATATTCAATATCTTGTAGTACAGAGAAATAGATGAATAGATGTCAGTGAGTAACACACACTCATCTAATCACTTGCCTGGCAATACTGACTCATCAAATCTCCTCCTTGCTCTGGATTCTCTATTGAATCAGCACTTGAATGATGAGGAACTTGTTAAAACATGCCTTTTCAAAATCAAAAGCTAAAATGGTATCCTTGTCCTGACAATTTGTTTGCCCCTTTAAATGCTATTACGCTTTTGTCATGGTCAAACTCTTTTGCCTGATATCCAGATCTGTTTAAATACCTGCGGACATTTCATTATGCACTTTCACAATTTCTTTTTCATTGTAATGAACTAGTTGTTATTAACTAAACCTCTTTGACTATTTTTAAATACAATGTGCTTGTGGCCGGATCAAACGGACATTGGGGTGGAAGAATGAGGATTAACCAAAGGTTATTGACAGTAATTAGAGGTAATTAATGGGTGGTGTACACTCTTAATACTCTAGGGCAAGGGATACAGCTTCAAGAGAGAATTATAAACTAATAAAAAAAATAAATAAATAAACTTGAACTATAATGTTAATGTAAATGTTGTTATTTATTTATGTAAACAACTATAAAGTGTATTAATATTAGTAATTAAAATAAAAAAATATATAAATAAATTCATGACTTGGTATTTTTATGCATAGGCTGTGAAACTCCTTCTTCAGTATGGCTCAAATCCCCATGATAAGAATGGCCTTGGACAGAGTGCACTGGACCTGGCAGAAAATGAAATCATGAAAAAGTTTCTCTTGACAAACAGCACTTCTGTTACCATATCTGAACAACTATCAGAATCTCCACAACAAAGCACCACTTCAATGAACTTGGAAAAACTATTACAAGGTGGACTTATTTTCTTCAATCCATAAGAACATAAATGGTGCAGAGTAATCATTAAATTGTGTTGATTTTTGGTTCAAACATTGATTATTAAGTTGTTTTCTAAGACGATCAGGTCCACGGAGAAACACCCACCTCCTTCAGGAATGAGGATACACGGGACACAACAGGAACCAAGGAGGCTTTGTCCCAGGTTAGAATTACTAAAAGCTGCAAAATTACTAGTTTACATTTACAGCATTTGATATATATTTAGAACAAAATGGAACAGACTTACAGTATAAACAAATAAGGGCTAAGGCCTGGATTCAGGCATATAGGTCTAGGCATTTTGGCAGAGCAAGTACTTGAACTCTCAACGCTCATACCACTGGCCAGTGAGCTGGAACAAGACCAGACCTTTTATAGTGGTATCATAAATTTAGCAGCACCACTTTTTCCCACACTTTGTAGTTCTACAATTATTCAGTAGTCCATATGTTGTGCTTTGTACATTAATATTATTCTTTACCCTGATCAATTGTCATGCTTACCAGAGAACAGGCACAATTCAACTCAGAAACTGTTACTTTAATACGTTGTTTGATTCTTGATAATTTTCAGACTATTATGTTGTTTTAGGACAAACAAATGCTAAATATTTTGCAGTTCTGGTTTTATATGTTTATTTTTTACCATTCTTTTGATTATATGTCTGAAATATCTCTTTAAATTTTAATAGTTTGGACTTAACCCACTAGAACTACAGAGCCTAACTCTCTCTTATCCTGCTGTTTATCCCATCATATAACAGGATATGCCACACATACATATCTGACTTTGCAAAGATTTTATAACCATTATAAAATTTTTATATATTTTTTTCCATTCTTGTGTTAATCCGGGCTTTAAAAAGCACACTTCACATAATCATTCACTGCTGTGAGACAATTAAGTTCGCTTTGCCAATTTCACTTTTTTTTTTTTTTTTTTTTTTGGCCTGAAAAACAAAATACAATAAAAAATGAAAGAGCCTAACCCAAACTGTGTGTGTGTCCAAGGATGGTTTGGATGTTAGGTGTTTTCAACTTCAAGTGACAATTAAACATAAAAGTAAAATAAAATAAAAGTGAAATATATTTATATTGTGACTTGCTTTACTCTGTCCATTGAACAACATATGCTTACAATTAAGTACCTCTTTTTGTGTGTTATTTTCATTTTTATTTTACCTTAACTTTACCTTACATTATTTTCAGCCTAATACCAGTCAGCCCACAACAATGGAGTCAACACATGAAGAAATGACTCTGAAGCAATCAGAAATACCTGTCGGGGATGAGAATGCTCCTCCTGATCCTGGTAAATATTTCAATGAGAAATAAGCCATAATATAAATCCTAAAGTGGTAAATATAAATACAGAACCTCACAACTTACATTAATATCAAATAGGCTTTATCCAGGGTCTACTGTATACACCATAACCTTTATAATACTCCCAGTTTAGGGTATTATAAA
Organism: Corydoras maculifer; assembly: GCA_019802435.1. Classification (NCBI taxonomy): domain Eukaryota; kingdom Metazoa; phylum Chordata; class Actinopteri; order Siluriformes; family Callichthyidae; genus Corydoras; species Corydoras maculifer. The sequence continues at coordinate 428,761 of JAFMOD010000981.1, forward strand.
AGTATCCAAAGAATTTGAGTTTTGGCTGAATAGCAGTTTATAGCTTTATAGTTTTTATGTTTTAAAATATTTTTAGTACTAAGGTAGGTTTCATAAGAGTATTTTTTCATTCACTCTTATCTGTGCTTTTTAATTTTTGGCTTAATGACAAAAATAAAATATGTTAAAGTAATGTTATTAGTAATAAGATTGCTCTCACTTGATTTGACTTTTAATTTCCCAAGCAAATAGACTTGAAGAGAAACCTCTGAAGTATTTGACGTGTTGTGAATGTCGTTTGTAAAACAAAAGCTTTTAGGGAATGTTTACTTAATAGTCGTTGTGGAACAATGTCATTAAGACACAAAACATTGTCACGCTGTTTGCTGGTAAGTAAAGTTATAAGAGAAGAAAGCAGGCACGTTAAAGGAATAATAAGCATAATTGAATGTATATAACCAAGGCCCAGACAAAGACACACCACTAATTCATTCATGGACTGATGAAACTCAAATGACTATAGCCCGATGAGACGGAGGGAGGGGAAAGAATTTATACAAAAGTAAGGGACTCGTGACGAGAAACAGGACATTAGACAATGACCAACAAACCAATTCGGTGACCATGGATGAGTGAAAATTCACAGTCAATGCACAGATCCACTCAGCACGGGGTGCCAATCCATTGATAAGCACTCACGCACACACACAATTTAGAGTTCTTCCTGTGTTCATATGGGTTTTTTACAGTTTCCTCTTTCAGTTCATTGCCCTATCTAAATTGCCTTTATATATATGGTGTGTGTGTATGTGTGTGCCTGGATTGGCACTTTGTCCTGTGTGAATCTGCCCAGGACCCGAAACATTTTTTCCTGGATAGACATGGGTTGTAGTCAGCTTGTTCTTCTGTGAAAAGGATTTCTTCTGTCTGTTTACTTTCAACATAAAAGTTATTGTACTATTGTTAAAAATTGATATATAAATTGCTGTGTTGCTAAAATGTGGGCAGCTACTGTATTGACAGTGGAGTACGCATCATTAAGAATGAGTTATTTTGTGTGTGGATGTGGGTAGTAATCATACATTACTCATTGATGAAATACATCATTAATGAGATTATTTGAATTATTTATGATAGTCGTTAATATTTATTGCTTACAAGCCATAATGGGAAAGTTTCTGCACAGTGGTACTTTACGTACATTGGTAACAGTTGATCAGTGGGTGTGGTAGCTCAGTGGTTAGGGTTACCAGTATAACCCTTGAGCAAGACCCTTAACCCTCATTGCTCCAGGACTTCTGTATCAACCCTGTGTTCTGACCCCAACCAAGGTGTATTTGTACGTCATTTCAGATAAAACTGTTTGCTAAATGACAATATATAAATTTTAATGTAATCAATCATAACACCACTTATTCATTCATTCATTCATCATCTTCCGCTTTATCCTATATTAGGGTCGTGGGGGGGGGGGTTCCCCACTAAGCCACCGTGCTGCTAACACCAATTAGATTTGTTTAATTGAGATGTGTTTTCTGTACGAAATGTGTGTGTGTGTTTGTGTTTATAATTTTTTTTTCGAGTCAATGTATACCAATGTATGTCTGTGTTTTGGTCTTGCAAAACTTTACAGTTTAATAAATCAAATTACATGGTCATTCTTTTTAACAGGAAAATTAAGCAGTGAAACTGTTAAGCGTGTCAGGTCCATCCGACTGATTAAAGATGAAGAGTTCCTTCCTTGTTACGTGATGGATAGATACTGGGATTTATTCATTCAGATGGATGACTGGGTCTTTTAAACAATGTTCGTTTAGACATAAACACCCAGGTTATAAGGAGCACATACATAATACATTTTATTTTGTCACTATAAAAATATTTAGAATTCAAATTCTGTCATTTGATATATATTGTTTGTCAATAATATGGGCTGTTTTTATGTTGTATTTAGATTTAACTAAATGTTTAAGCATTAATTAACTTCTTAATGATCTTAATGTGCACTTTCATTATTAAACAGGTTTTCCTTCACTTTTGAACTTATGATGATTTTTTCAGTCCATAAAGATTTAAGATGTGTATGAATTTGACAGTACTATTACAGATTCAGATTATTTAAGAAGTCTGAGTCTTTTATGTTTGGTTGAATCCATAAAGCTCAAATAAAGGCAAAATGAAAAACCAACATAATACATACCTGAAACCTGAAAACAGAAGCTTTTTGAAAAACTACACCTTTTAAAATGTTTTAATGAAAAACATTTTATCAAATTAAGAATTTTGCATAAATGAGAGCTATTTCCTACATGGTGTTTTGTTCCTACAATAGTTATCTCGATAAGACATTTCAAAATGCAAAGTAACACTGTTAAATAAATAAAGCAGCTCAGGGAACAGGCACCTGCGGTTAGGTTTTGCACTGTGATATTATCAGACAGACATTGAGCAAAACATGAAACTGATTCCTTTGATCTCCCGTTTGATAAAGTGGCAAAAGCTCTTAACATAATAAAAGCATTTTTATTGTGTGGCTTTAAAGAGAACATTTTTTTTGGCAATCATTATTATTTTTCACTTTTGATCATCTTATCTTATTGGTCTTGGTTTTCATTAATTAGTCACTTTGTTCAGATGTTAATGCATCAAGTATTCCACCCAAAATTCTCATGTTGCTCTATTAGATTATACAAATGGAACATTTTATCAGAAAATGTACGCAATTCACATTTCATTTAACAGTGACATTGGAATTTACATCGTAGTTTGAAAGTCATTTCAATCATGATGTTAACAGTCAACTAAATACTTTACAGTTCTTCTCTGAACTAAGACACATAATTTATATGAACATAGTAGTGAGTGACATGTTTTTTGTGGGTAGTGCTCTCATTTTTCGGAAAGATCAGAGCTTCATATTCGGGAAGAAGTCTACATTTCCTCTCTGTTCCTGTGTAGGTTTCCTTTAGGAGCATTGGTTTCTCTCCACAAATGTGTGGATAAGTAAACTGGAAATAGTAAGGTGCCACTGAAGTATAAGCTTATTATTTGAAACAGTATCTGTCTGAAAACAGCCTGAGCTTCCGTTCAGAAACAACACAGTTCCTCTGTAAACTTGACTTTTAAACAAAACTACAAAAAGTATAATGTACACAGTAAGTCAATGTCTTGTACATATTATGGTCTAACATCAAAGTTTTTCTATACACCTTCAGTGTATTTTGTCTAATTTTGTTTTTTGTAAATGGAAGTGTGTGGTGTGAGGAGTGTATGTAAAATGTGGCCTGTGTAGTTAGGTGTGAAGTATATGTGGTAACTTTAGTTCCGGTTTAATGCTTATGAGAACTTTGTCTGAAGTGTTTTATAATAGAATCCTAGGGGGTAACATAGACTTTAACTGGGAACTGGTGCTTCTATCTATTAATAAAAATAAATGCACACATATTCATTCATTTATTAATTCATTATCTTCCGCTTTATCCTATGTTAGGGTCGCGGTGGGGGTCCCCATGCCCAAGAGGAGAATTTGTTTGGGCGCTGGGCAGATACACCCAGGACAGGGCGCCAATCTCTTGCTGGGGCACACACTCACTCACACAGACACGCACGCATACACACTCTATATGGGGCAATTTGGAGAAGTCAATTGACTTGATCCATGTTTTTAGACTGTGGGAGGAAACCCACGCGGACACGGGGAGAAAATGGAAACTCCACCCAGATGGGGATTCGAACCGTGAATCCCTAGTGCTGAGAGGAGAACATGCTAACCACTAAGCCACCGTAAATGCACACATGAACACACAAAAGTGTTTATGTGTTTATTTATCCATCCATCTATTATCTTCCGCTTTATCCTATATTACGATCACAGCCAATCCATCACTGGGCACACACTCACACAGACACACTCTGTGTGGGGCAATTTGGAGAACTCGATTGACTTGATCCATGTTTCTGGACTGTGGGAGGAAACCGGAGAACCTGGAGGAAACTCACGCGGACAACATGGAAACTCCACCCAGATGGGGATTCGAACCGGGAATCCCTTCTGAGAGGAGAACATGCTAACCACTAAGCCATCATGCTGCCCGTGTGTATTTATTATTAATAATAAAATGAATAGTATGCTGGCTTTAAGTAGCCGCAACATTTATTAATTTTTTATTTTTATTTTTTTTTATTGCGGAATCATCTGACATGTCTCAGGTTCTCTTTGTTCTGTGGCGGTGAGAGTGGGTGTGGCTTTGGCTCGCACTCTGGCCACGCCCCCTCTCTCAGTCAGAAGATACCTTCTCGCCGTGTGGAAGCGAGCGAGGCAGCGCCTTCTCAGCGGGACGGCAGCAACCGGCGCTCCGCTTTACAAAGTTCAGCTTCTTTTTCGTGTTTAAACTCAGTTCGCATGCTGATTATTGAATTAACATTCAATTTAAACCACTGTACCGTAAGGTTCGTTTCTCTTTTTCTGTATTCTAATCGTATTTACACTTATTTAAGACTCCAGGATTCATTTTAACGGATTCTTTGCTCGTTTGTTTGGTTGTTTGTATGTTTGAAGGTGAACACTTAGTGCACTGTTATTCCTCGGGCTGCTTGTTCAAAGAGTTGATGGGACCGGAGTGCAAGGTGACAACACACACACACACACACACACACACACCCACACAGTAGAGAACAGAAGCAACAGGATATAGTTCAATTATCAAATCATCAATCCATCCATTATCTTCCGCTTTATCCTTTATCAGAGTCGTGTCGGGGTTCTCCATGCCCATCCAGGGCAGAACGTTTCGGGCGCTGGGCAGATACACCCAGGACAGGGCGCCAATTTATCACTGGGCACACACTCACTCACACATACACACTCTATATGGGGCAATTTGGAGACCTCAATTGACTTGATCCATGTTTTTTGACTGTGGGAGGAAACCGGAGAACCCGGAGGAAACCTAATTTGTCTAATTTGACAGATTTTCAAAACATTGTACTGTATTTAAAAAAGAGAATTATATACAGTACCAGTCAAAGGTTTGGACACGCCCTCTTTTTTCTGTTCTCTATTGATGAGGAGCATCACAGAACAGGTATCATTTGGGTGGTGGATTGTTTATTGTCAGTTCTGCAGTGACACTGATGTGGTGAGGGGGTTTTAGTGCAGCAGTGCTGCTGGAGTTTCATTTGTCCACCTCAGTGACACTGCTGGGATAGGACTAATGCACCCACCAAATAACCCCTGCTCTGTGGTGGTACTATTGGGGTTCTGAGCATTAGAACAGAGTAAAGGGGACGTACACAGTATGTACTGTAGGACACAAACAGATGGACTACAATCTGGAATTGGAGAACTACAAAGTCCATCGTTACATAAAGTGGAACTGAGAACATGGACGATAAGTGGATGCAAAAAGAAGGCGTGGCCAAATTATATAGTATATATAAATGAGGCAGCAATTATAATACTGCTAATAATTCATTCATTCATCCATTATCTTCCACTTTATCCTATATTAGGGTCGTGGGTCGGTTCTCCATGCCCATCCAGGGGAGAATGTTTCGGGCGCTGGGCAGATACACTCAGGACAGGACGCCAATCTATCACTGGGCACACACTCACTCACACAGACACACTCTATATGGGGCAATTTGGAGAACTCAATTGACTTGATCCATGTTTTTGGACTGTGGGAGGAAACCCACGCGGACACAGAGAGAACATTGAAACTCCACCTAGATTGGGATCTGAACCGGGAATCCCTAGTGCTGAGAGGCAAACGTGATAACTACAAAGCCACCGTGCCGCCCTAATTATCAAATCATTTTCTTTACTTTAAATGTATTTAAACATGACTGAATCTAATTTTCTAAAGGTTTGCTAATGGACTCCCGGGTTTCAAGAAGTTAAATTACTTATTTAAAATTCTAAAACTTTAAAATCTCTTACATGCATGCCTTAAAAGGAAGGAAGACTGTTTTCCCTGAACTTTGTTATAATTAATTATTTTGGAGTCTTAATTTGACAGCTTTTTAAGACATTGTACTGTATTTAAAAAAGAGAATTATATACAGTACCTGTCAAAAGTTTGGACACGCCCCCTTCTTGCTCCATTGTCTGTTTTCTCCACTCACCATATGTAGGGACTTTGTAGTTTTACAATTACAGACTGTAGTTCGTCTGTGTTCTTTTTTTTGTTAGTCCCCTGTTGGTTCTCTGTTCTCCATTGATGAGGATCATCACAGAACAGGTATCATTTGGGTGGTGGATCGTTTATTGTCAGTTCTGCAGTGACAGGAATACGATGAGGGTTTTTTAGTGCAGCAGTGCTGCTGTGGTTTCATTTATACACCTCAGTAACACTGCTGGGATAGGAATAATGCACCAACCAAATAATCCCTGCTCTCTAGTGGTACAAATTGGGGTTCTGAGCCTTACAACAGACTAAAGGGGACATACACAGAATGTATTGTAGAACACAAACAGATGGACTACAGTCTGGAACTACAAAGTCCATCTTTACACCAAGTGGAACTGATAAAATGTTGAATAAGTGAATAATTGGTACCGTATGTTTATTCAACTTCTTGCAACTGTTAGTGAGTGAATGTGAGGACGTTAACAAAATCCACATTCATTTGTCAAGTGGTTTGCATTGCTGTTAGCATCTTAAATAATTTCCAACTCCTATTGTGAACAGATTTAAAGAAACGTTATTGAAGGTTTGATTGATCTGAGTGCTAAACTTTAATAACATTTCATTTTACTTACAGAATGAGAAAATGTTTTGCTGCACGCAACTTAAGGTGCAGATTCATTCTGTTCTTTGTGTCACTGGTTGTCGTTTGGCAATTGAAGCTTGTCCAGGTCAAGGTTTCATTCAAAAAAAGAATAAATGAAGAGTCCTATGGAATTACCTCATCCATACCTCAGTCTAAGAACGATATCATTAACTGCACAGCCATTTATGAACTGGAACCAGTGGAAATTGGCAAGTCTTTGGTGATAAGACAAAAAAAATATGGCAATTCATATGATGAAAATGCTGTGACCTTCCTAACGGATTGTCCCTCATTCATCGATGCAAGGGGTTATAGCGACATTGCTGTGACAGATGAGGAACACGACTTTCCTCTGGCATACTCCTTAGTAGTCCATAAGGATATTGCCATGGTGGAAAGGATTATCAGGGCCATCTACGCACCACACAACATATATTGCATACATTACGATCAGAAGTCTTCTGAAGCCTTTATTGCCGCTTTTAAGAATCTGATCAAGTGTTTCCCAAACATATTTATTGCCTCTAAATTGGAATCGGTGCAGTATGCGCACATCACCAGACTCAACGCAGATCTGAATTGCCTGTCGGACCTGATGAGGTCAGATGTGAAATGGAGGTATGCTATCAATCTCTGTGGTCAAGATTTTCCACTGAGGACTAACTATGAGCTGGTAAAGGAACTGAAGAAGCTGAAGGGTGCCAACATGCTGGAGACAAGCCGGCCAAGTGAGCTCAAGAAGCTGCGCTTTAATTTTGAGCATGAAGTACGTGACGTTCCGTATGAATACAAGAAACTGCCAGTGAGAACAACACGGACAAAAAGCCCTCCACCTCATGGCATTGAGATGTTTATTGGAAGTGCCTACTTTGTTCTTTGCAGAGATTTTGTCCACTATGTTTTGACTAACCAGGTGGCGAAAGACTTTTTAATATGGTCGAATGACACATACTCACCAGACGAGCATTTTTGGGCCAGTTTGGCTCGAGTGCCTGGTGTCCCGGGGGAAATTGCACGTACTGAACCGGATATGACAGATTTAAAGAGTAAAACCCGACTGGTTAAGTGGAGCTACCTGGAAGGTAGATTGTACCCCCCTTGCACTGGAAAACACATGCGCAGTGTTTGCATCTATGGTGCTGCTGAACTCCGGTGGCTCTTGAACTATGGCCATTGGTTTGCCAACAAGTTTGATCCCAAAGTGGACCCTGTTCTCATTAGCTGCCTTGAGGAAAAACTTGAGGAGAAAAGAAAAAAACAATTTGTTTAACCAAAATCTTTTAGATGTGATGATTTGTAGGCGTGGCTGTATGTCATTATTTATTGTCATGTTTGATTTGCATTGAATTGATGGGCGTTGAATTAGTCATTATTTATTAATTTTTTGTGAAATTACTTTTTTTTAATTCTTCTATATTGCGTGTAAAAGAAAAAAAATGGGTATTTATTAAATTTAGTAAAACTTAAAAAAATAAATCATATTGTACATTTTATTTATAAAATATTTCTATGACAGCCACAGGTAGCGCCACCCCTCACAGCAGGCAGGTCCTGTTAGCAAATTGCACCTCTGATTGGATAATTTGTAACTATGTAATGTGACCAATATCACAAAAACATTTTACCATAAAACTGTATGAATTATAATCATTATAAACTTGTCTATAGAGTAAGGGCTGACAAGAGTTGGTCAAGACTAAATGAATAACACACACACACACACACACAGTCCTATGAATAAGTATGGACACACCAGTGTTGTTTTTCTTGCTTTATAAACTAATAATAGTTAGTGAGGTTTGCAAAGGCACATTGAGTATCATGTTTTTTTTCTTTTTTTAGTTCTCTGTTAGTTCTCTTGTTTGTTTTCTGTTCCTTATTTCAATTTAAAGATTCAAAGAAGTGTTTTATTTCTTTATATGCAAAGTTGTTAAATAATTGTAAAATGATTTTTTTGACTGATATATTTAAAATATATTTTAAAAAATGTTGCACTTTAAAACTAACTTTACTTAAAGATAAAAAATTTTTTTAATTAAAATAAATTAATAATTAGCGGCACGGTGGCTTAGTGGTTAGCACGTTCGCCTCTCAGCGCTAGGGATTCCCGGTGCGAATCCCCATCTGGGTGGAGTTTCCATGTTCTCCCCGTGTCTGCGTGGGTTTCCTACGGGTTCTCCGTTTTCCTCCCACAGTCCAAAAACATGGATCAAGTCAATTGAATTCTCAAAAAAATTTGCACCATATAGAGTGTCTGTGTGAGTGAGTGTGTGCCCAGCGATGGATTGGCGCCCTGTTCTGGGTCTATCTGCCCAGCGCCCGAGACGTTCTCCCCTGGATGGGCATGGGGAACCCCCCTACGACCCTAATAGAGGATAAAGCGGAAGATAATGAATGAATAAAATTTATAATTATTCTGGCATTTTTTACGCTTATTTTTATAGTGGGGTGCCAAATCATACCCCAAATGCTTTTTCAAGATGTTTTAGGATTAATGCTTTGCCTGTTCATTTTTTATTTGAATAGTCTTAAGTAAGTAAATATGTAATTTATATGGCACTTTTTACAATAGTACATTGTCACAAAGCATTTTTATAGTGTTGTAAGCCTTTAAACGCCCAAAAAGGACTTTGATTTTTGTGTTACTTTTGATTTAGGTAAATTAGTTATCATAAAACTACGAGGCATTATACATTTTATGATTTGATGTAATTGTTTGATGATTTAATGACCTGGTTCTCAGTCACTAATAAAGTCAAGGTCTGTGCTCTACTCATACCGCTGAAGTTCTCCTTCTCAAATGTGCCATTCTGTATCTTTATGGGTTTTTCTTTCTGTGCAGAAACATGGTCATGCTGGAACAAAAATTGGCCTTATACAAATTCAAATGACATTTTCCCATAAAACCCAAAAGTAATTCTAATAATTATTTGTCATACAACATGTCTACCTACTTTTTCTTTTAACATTCAGCTAATGCTAAATACATTATATGTGTTCATCCATCCAGCCATCATCTTCCGCTTTATCCTCTAATAGGTTCGCGGTGGGGTTCCCCATGCCCATCCAGGGGAGGACGTTTCGGGCGCTGGGTAGATACACCCAGGACCTGGCACACTCACTCACACAGACGGACTCTATATGGGGCACTTTGGAAAATACAATTGACCTTGATCCATGTTTTTGGACTGTGGGAGGAAACCGGAGAACCCGGAGGAAACCCACATGGACACGGAAAGAATATGGAAACTCCACCCAGATTGGGATTCGAACCGGGAATCCTTAGTGCTGAGAGGAGTGTGGCTAAATTATTTGTACTTTTTATTATGACTTTTATTGTTGATATAACAATAAAATGAAGACTTAAAACAGATTTGAATCTATTCACATCAAAAATATGTCTTATAATGTTCAATGAACGATAACTAGTTCATAATTAACTAAACATAAGTTACACCTAAATAAATATGTATAAAGGGTAGTAAAGTTATTCAGTAGACTTAAGCTTAAGTGTAGATTCAATAATACACCTCATTGAATTTGGATACAATGATGGAAGAAAAAAGACATCATTATTAAACTAACAACACAGTAACAAAGTTTGGAACAAAAAGTATTGTAAAACTGGTATGTAACATTTTTGTAATCTTAATAATCAAGGTTTCATTCAAATTAGTTCTTTGACATTAGAACACGTTAGATATCCTATTCTGCTTTATCCTATATTAGGGTCGGGGGGTGGGGTTCCCATGCCCATCCAGGGGAGAACGTTTTGGGCGCTGGGCAGATACACCCAGGACAGGGTGCCAATCTATCGCTGGGCATACACTCACTTACACAGACAAACTCTATATGGGGCAAATTGGAGAATTCAATTGACTTGATCCATGTTTTTGGACTGTGGGAGGAAACCGGAGAACCCGGAGGAAACCCACGCAGACACGTGGAGAACATGGAAACTCCACCCAGATTGGGATTCGAACTGGGAATCCCTAGTGCTGAGAGGAGAACATGCTAACCACTAAGCCACCGTGACACGTTATATATCTAAATAAAATACATAGAATCTCACTCTCTGTATTTTAAGAGATCTGCCATTTTAATAATAATAAATACCACTTTTCCTCTTCCATCTAACTGTAATACATGTGAGTGAAAGAACTGCAAGTAAAGTGAAGTATGTTATAAAATCAGGATTTTACTGACATGCAGTGAACCATGAAAGCACATATTACATTTTTACAAACACTTTGAGGTGAAAGGCAAGAGAATGCTAATATTTTTGTTTTACTTCTCTGTAACAGTTTATGTCCCAAACTGATCTTATTCCCAAAAAATCCAAAACTGCAAATAATACTTTGAAATATAACTAAATATAACTACATTCATAACGCTAATCTAATGATTTCTATATTGTTATGTTTTTGGCACCCCTCCCACTCCAGGGCGTCTCTATATCTTTTTCTCTCTTTGTTTGGTGATGTTTGAAATGTTTGAGTATTATGAGTACTATGAATGCTGCCCATCTAGAGGATGTAAGTCCCAGAACACATTGCTGGATACAGGAGGATTGATTTCAGTAAGGTATCAGTTGGTTAAATGTGAGCTAAAAGTGACAGTCGCATAGAATCACTGATAAGTGATCTAGACCCTGGGGACATTATTTAATTCTAAAACAAAAGGTGAGAACACAACCTGACCTGCTTTGCAATGTGATATTCACGACACTGTACTGCTGTATATGTAACCTGATTTCAGGTCTGAGGTTTGATGGTGGAGGTGAAGGTTAAGGTGAGACATGATAGTTTTTACATTGACATACAATAAGCCATCATCATATTAGCAGATTAGCAAGATTTGTTCATCATCAAAATTGGATTCGGCTTGGAATCTAAATGAGTAACTAGTGAGTAACTAATATGAAATCTTTTAATGTGTAATTACTTATTTAGCTAAATGTGGCTTATGTGAATACAAATGCAGTTGTGTTTGCTATATAGCAAACCTGATTTCCATCCATCCATTATCTTCCGCTTTATCCTATATTGAGGGTCGCGGTGGGGTTCCCCATGCCCATCCAGGGGAGAACGTTTCGGGCGCTGGGCAGATACACCCAGGACAGGGTGCCAATCTATCACTGAACACACACAAACACACTCTGTATGGGGCAATTTGGAGAACTCAATTGACTTGATCCATGTTTTTGGACTGTGGGAGGAAACCGGAGAACCCGGAGGAAACCCACACAGACACGGGAAGAACATGGAAACTCCACCCAGATGGGGATTCGAACCGGGAATCCCTAGTGCTGAGAGGAGAACATGCTAACCACTAAGCCACCATGCCGCCCCCAAACCTGATTTGTTTTGCAAAATTGAAATAACTTTGCTTTATATGACATTTGTTTATGAAACTTAAAAAAAAAAAAAGATCAATTCAAACCTGCTGTATCCCAAATAATATTTAATATAAATGAGTATTATAAGATTAAGTGTAAATGCAAGCCTGTTTATTAGCTACACTGTTTGAACCTTTGCACTGTACACAATCTCAGTCATTTGAATGGAAACAAATGTGCAAGCTTAAGTCTTGGGTGTAGCAATCATTTGAAACAAAAACACGTTAACATTATATTGAATGCAAGAAATCTGAACAAAGATTAATTATTTTTTTATTTAAGAAACTATTTATTAAGAAACTATTCATGTAATTCATGGCATTTAGGAAATATTTTCTCTTTTTTTGGTAAAGGAAACACAATTAGAAACAGATGCAAGAGTATAGGATACAAAATATCTTGATATTTACTATAAATCACAGTACAATTATGTGTGTCTATTTTTTATAAGTAAACTAAGAAAAAGAAAAGAAAAAAAGGGGTAAGGAGAGAAGGGTGTTCTCAATCAACAGATAAAGAGGACAAAGTTGTAATATATAAAATGAAGAGTGCACTCATTCATTCATTCATTCATTCATTATCTTCCACTTCATCCTCTATTAGGGTCGCGTTGGGCTTCCCCATGCCCATCCAGGGGAGAACGTTTTGGGCGCTGGGCAGATACACCCAGGACAGGGTGCCAATCTATCGCTGGGCACACATTCACTCACACAGACACGCACCCATACACACTCTATATGGGGCAATTTGGAGAACTCAATTGACTTGATCCAGGTTTAGTAAATATCTAGGAAAGGTGCCATAATGCTTACAGTTTATGTGTGTGTGTGTGTGTGTGTGTCTGTGTGCAAATGAATGATCAGTCAGTCAAATGAGTATTCACGAAATCATTCACTGGTACAAACTGTCCTTTTGATTCCTTTATAAGCTGTTCTGTTTGGTTGCTGGTTAATGCTGTGACACTTACATTACTATTTGCTGAAGCTGGATTTAATGCATTTTTAGGGTTGGAGTCTGAGTTAGACGGCATTTTTAGTACCGTCTAACTCAGACTGTGTTATCTAGACTGTGACTAAGTGAATGGGGGTGGGGTAAGAATGCTATGATGTGTTTCACTATCAACGATGAAGCACATGCAAATCTTGTTGTTTCAATGTCCAGACAGGTCTGTCGGAACAGGATGTTCAGTGCTATCGGTCATTTTTGTTTGATATTTAAATGTTGGATATTTATCTAAATATATTGATATAAAAGCCAACATTTTAGCTGAATCATCATACCAGTTGTCTTATGATTTATAACAATTAATCTCCTGCATTTCAAAAATGCGGAATGCAGAATGGAAAAATGAACAACGCCGAGGCACCTGTGAACGCTAACACGGATAAAACCTGTGTGGGGAAAATGCACAGCGCCGTACTGTCTTCAAACGCGGAAGGAGAGTTCGGAGACACCGGGATAAAAACAAAACAGAATTTATTCTTTAAAATGGTGTAGGGACACCAACGGAAAGGGAAACAAACGAACAAGACTAACACCAGGGTATAACCAAAACAAAGACGTGAACGGGGGTAAGGGAACACGGCAACATAATACAAAAAACACCCGGTCACGTGTACAAAATTAACAAATCACCCAACGGAGACAATGAGTCCATTAAATGAGGGACAGGTGCCCCAGGCACCTGTGACAGATACACACTCACCATTCAATTTATTAGGTACACCTTGTTTCATTGTGTAATGTCCTCTGTATTTGGTCCACTTACAAGTATATAAATACATACATACATACATATATATATATATATATATATATATATATATATATATATATATATATATATATATATATACACTCACACACACACACATATATATACATTCATTCATTCATTCATTCATTATCTTCCGCTTATCCTCTATTAGGGTCGCGGTGGGGTTCCCCATGCCCATCCAGGGGAGAACGTCTCGGGCGCTGGGCAGACAGACCCAGGACAGGGCGCCAATCCATCGCTGGGCACATTTATATATATATATACCTTGTAATTGCATTATTACAGACAGTACTATAACTGTTTCTGTGCATATTTTGTTTGTCTTTTTGATGTGTGCTTTAATAAAACTTTCACAAGTTCATCACACTCTTCTCAGCACTGCAGTGACACTGATGTGGTGGTGGCATGCGAGTGTATGTTGCACATGTACAATGAGATCAAACACTGCAGCTCTGCTGGAGTTGAAAATGAAATGCTGTGTTCACTCACAGTGCACAATGCTCCACTTTATAAATGTAAAATTAAATAGTGGAGTTCATTTGTTACTGCATCGTTTGTTATTCACCATCATTTCTTCATCAGTGTTCACCCAAAACTGCACACACAATACTAATGGCTTAACTTTTTGGTTGGTAGATTATTATCAGTTCAGCAGTATCGCTGAGGTTTTAGAAATCTCTAGCACCTCTGCTGCATCTCAGCTGCTCATACCAGCACAACACACAATAGCACATCACCACCATGTCAATGTCACTTCAGTACTAATAGACATCCATTATCCAAATAAAACCTGTTTTGTGGAAGCTCTGTAACGGGTGCCTAGGGCACCTGTTCTGTGTTTGTTAATTTACTTTAATTAATGTCATTTAGTTTGTTTAATTTTCTCTTTCTGTTCATTGGTGGTTTTGTGCACGTGATTGGTTTTCATTTGTATTTATTTCCTTCTTTCCCTGTACTCGGTGCACTTCGTGGTTTATGTTATGTTCACTCGTCGGTTGCCTTGGTTTTGTGGTGTCTCTACACCTTTAATAAATTCCTATTTCCTGTTACCTGCGTGCCTGGCTCCCTTCAGCGCGTTAGAACGCGACGGCTCTGCGCTTCCGATGCGCAGCTGCTTTAATCTCTAGGTAGGCGAGTGAAACAGGCTCCTGATGGTTTTACAAAAAAAAGTGAATATGACAGTCAAGTTATGTAGAGAAACTGATGTACTATGGTTTGTAATTGTAATACAAATAATCTGAACTCTCAGAGTGTTTTAACTGTACTCTATTTTAAATATTTATTTGAAATCCATTAGCAAATAGGCACTGAATTCAAATTGGCTTACTATTTGTTTTCTCCACCCTCAGTATAAAATGTTAGCTTTAACCAAATGCAAATATTTATTCCTGTGAGCTTATAAGTCAGTATAATGTTTATACTGCAATGGCATGTTTTCATACATATGAACACATATGTTTTCTTTCATGGCCGAGCCTGTCGTAACATGCATGTAGACACATACCACTGCAATGATGTTTCATGCATTCATACAACATTCAAATTAGCCTTAAAATCAAACCCTTAAATATTATTTATATTCATAGTGGTAGCTGTTAAACTAGTTTTCCAAAGAGAGGGTATAATCTATTGATTTGGTAATAAATTTCCTGACTTGTTATATAATAATATACTGTATAAATCCTAAAATGAAAGTTTTTTTTGGCACCAATAAGATTTTTTTAGCTTTTACACTGCCATTTACACACAGAAGACAAGCTGTCTGTGCTGGCACAGTTCTTATGGTTGAGGTCTCACTAATGTGTTATTCTTCAGAATGTCATTCTATAACCACACTCTCTTGTTACACACTCTCTTCTTCTTTTGAACATAGTGTTAAATGTAATTTACACTCAGCAGCTTTCTTGCTTTTTTGCCAGTTTTCCAATCTATAAACAATGAGATGATCAAACCTAAATTACAATTTTCACAGTTCAGTTAATTCATTCATTCATTATCTCCCGCTTTATCCTCTATTAGGGTCGCGGTGGGGTTCCCCATGCCCATCCAGGGGAGAACGTCTCGGGTGCTGGGCAGATACACCCAGGACAGGGCGCCAATCCATCGCTGGGCACACACTTACTCACACAGACACACTCTATATTGGGACAATTTGGAGAATTCATTTGACTTGATCCATATTTTTGGACTGTGGGAGGAAACTGCAGTACCCGGAGGAAACCCACGCGGACACGGGGAGAACGTGCTAACCACTAAGCCACCGTGCCGCCGCATACAACATCAAAGTAGAAAATATTGCTGGATTACTATAAATGGATTAATCACATTATAAATCTTATCATTATAAATCAGACATGGGGAGAACATGGAAACTCCACCCACATGGGGATTCGAACCAGGAATCCCTAGCGCTGAGAGGCGAACATGCTAACCACTAAGCCACCGTGCCCGCAGTTTAGATTAATAATTGTAATTTGGAGTTGATCTCACTCTGAAGACAAATACAGAACATACACAGCCAGCTTTAGAGTCTGTGTACTCTGTGGGTTTTCTGGTTTTAATCATCATACAGGTAATCAGGGTAATAATCATCGCCATTGTATGACTGATGACAGCGACCTCTGGATCCATGACAGACAAGCAAGCGCCATGGTTACAATGAGACAAACCTTGTCTGTCAGCAGCACCAGCCTCTGAGCTGGCCCAGGCACATGGGATTTCCTAAAACAAAGAGCCTCTTTTTGTAATACTTTCCCTTTCTCAGCACCAGATAGTTCTCTCCAGCCTTTACTCATCTGGCCCAGAAACAGCACCCAGGGATGAGTAAAAGCAAATTCTGGCAGTTTCAGCACATGTAAAAATTGAAATGTGAGTAATATGAAGCTGGTTTAACAAAAACACCGCTTTAAATAAGAAACAGATGATGAAATGTGAGTCTGCTATGTCAGTGCTACATCGTCAGTAAATCACACAGAAGTACACATACCTTTGATCTTCATTGCTGCACTCCTTCGGTTCACAGTTTCTAATAAATTTTAAATTGGTTATAAATTTGCTTGTTCAGGTTGAGCTCCCAACTTGAGGTATTGCTCAAGGCATTGCATTGACGTTTGCTGTACTTTTTCCAGCTCCATTAAAGTTGCTGAATGTAATCTCAGACATATCCAAATGTTAAAACTAAGTGCTAGTTAATATTCATTTGCTTAATTTATTTGGTTAATATTTGCAATCGTGGACAAGGGTTTTGTTTTTCCTACTTTATTTTGATTTGTAAGTTTGCACAAAAGGATTACATTCACATTAACATATAATCAACTAGCAGACACTTTTTCCCAAAGCGACTTACAAATCAGAGAACATTTGGAGTCTTTGTTTTACTAGTAAATTTTTAAACATGTGGGTTTTTTAGTACAGTGCCCCCCCCCCCCCCGCTGTTTTTTTGTAAGTTAGTATTAAAAGGGAGTTTTAACCTTCTTCTATGTGTTTGGAGAGACTGCCATATGCTATTAATTAATAGACTTTTTTCTGGCCCTTTTTTCCAAAAAGCCAGCTCTGTGTAGTGTACACTTAAAAATTTTCCAAACAGATCTTATTTGTTTGTCGATTTTTTTATTTTTGTTTGACACAATACACTCTGCAATGAATGCACTTATATACAATATACAACATAAGTGAATATAGTAGTTTCATTAGGAATTTACAGAATTTTCTTGTGCTTTAATAACCTAAATTACTGTTCTAATTTATTCTGTTGTACTTGGTTCCCAAGGCAGTTCAAGTCATATTAAAATAACAGGCCAAGTGTGACTCACTGGTTACATCATGAGTAAAAAGTATGTTTACTGGCTTGAGGTTACAGAATATGAAGACGAACCTGACTATAAGGTTATAGCTAAAAACCTCTCTCTCTCTCTCTCTCTCTCTCTCTCTCTCTCTCTCTCTCTAGATATAGATATAGATATAGATATCAGTGGCGGGCTGAAATCTCATGCTGCATTGCATATAATTATATATATATATATATATATATATATATATATATATATATATATATATATATATATATGCAATGCAGCATGGAATTTCTTCCCGCCACTGATATTAGTGACTGATTGGAATCTTATGCTGCATTGCACATAATTCTATATTTTTTGCTTTAGCTAAATGATTTTAAAGCATTTGTAATTAAAGTCAGGCACAAAAGGTAAAACATTGACACTAATGTAATCACAAAGGTTCTTTACTGGACCATAATGTAACTATGTGTAACAGTAACTAAAGCATTGTATCTCGAAATGTAATAGACTATACAAGTATTTACAGTGAGTGTATGCCATGGTGATACAGTAATGACCTCGGAGATTATTTTATTATTGCCTATAGACTTACAAGTTCCTACAATCTACTGAACTGTATCACTGTGATTAAGTGTTAGATGTATAATGTGATTAATCCATTTATAGTAATCCAGCAATATTTTCTACTTTAATGTTGTATGCGGCGGCACAGTGGCTTAGTGGTTAGCACGTTCTCTTCTCCCCGTGTCCGCGTGGGTTTCCTCCGGGTTCTTGGGTTTCCTCCCACAGTCCAAAAACATGGATCAAGTCAATTGAGTTCTCCAAATTCCCCCATATAGAGTGTGAGTGTGTGCCCAGCGATAGATTGGCGCCCTGTCCTGGGTGTATCTGCCCAGCGCCTGAAACGTTCTCCCCTGGATGGGCATGGGGAACCCCCCCGCGACCCTTTTATAGGATAAAGCAGAAGATAATAAATGAATGAATGAATGTTGTATGCCACCAAAATAGAATTGGTTCCTCATTATTCTGTTCTTTATAGATCCCCCCCCCCCCAATTCTTATGAAGTCTTTCCCTTTTCTTGTTGCCTTGACTTGGTTGTGGGGGTTTCCATCCCTTGTATTTGTGTAAAGCTGCTTCATGATGCTGCTTTGAAACAATGTCATCTTATAAAATGTAAGACATAAACAAACTAAAAAATCTAAGAAAAATAAAGAAATAAATAATTACTTACAATATAAGGTCTTAGATGCTGAAAATGTAACATTTTTACATACTCAGTAAAGTCAATAATGCATTTAAGTAATTATATGTAAGTTTTATGTCATTTATGTTGAACTAACATAATTGTAAATTACACTAAATCAAAACAAGCCTGTAGGACAAATACCAGACTATTTAATTTTACATCCATTGCAATGCATGTATCAAGTAAAGGTCTGTGGTAAGACTTGGGTAACTGTTCAGACTCAAAAGACAGACACAAAGCCACACTTGATGATCAAGCACCATGTTCATTTTTAAATTTTGCCATTTTGGACAGTTTTTTAAGCATAAGGTGATGAACATACGTCAGTGAGGATCCAGAATGTCCTATTGATTTCTTTAAAAAAGATGCAGTAGAAATAGTTGTGAACATACATTACACACACTGTTCAACAACTGCAATAAGCTTCAAAGCACTGAGCCATGACAATCCACAAGAAGAATGCAACATAATACCTGGTGTCAGGCTCAGCCCCACAAGGCTGCAATTGTTAGTGCCATGTATCATATTCCCCTTTTTTAATAAGCCTTCCTTTTGTGGTTCAGGTGAAGAGGTGATTAACAAATATCATTGGATAGTTTCATCAATTAGAGGGCCCCCACAGATAGCAAGATTTCTTTTAATAATTGATAAATGCATGTCTACTGTCTTCTCGCTGTTCTATCTCTCTATCACTATAGATATCTCTATCTATCACTACTGGATTAGTGACAGATGGAGCCAGGGTGCAACAGTTGGGAGTGATAGAAACAGATAAACTGGGCCTTAAATTATCCTGTGGCTTCCTGGACTTATGATGGTAGAGAAAACAGTGCCAGTTCTGTTTGGAGCAATTCTGTAGTGAAAATGTTGCATTCTTAAATCTCTCAGTTAAAATAATAATTAGTAATTTACATTAAGAACCTTCATTAGGGTTCAGTTGGTTTCACTGATTAAAAATAATTGTAGATTTCATAGAAACCCATGTTTCCTGCGTAAATATAATTAATAATATATATAATAAATATATATAAAGAAGTAATTATAATAAATATAAACCTTGTTATTACAAATGCTGCATTAAGACTGCATACCAAATGCTTGCTCACTTTCACGTCCCGATTTTCTATCACAGTATTTAAACAAATAAGACTAGGTCAACATGTAAGGTAAAGAAAAACCTAACCCTATTTTAAATGAATGAAATTACATAAACAATCAAGCCTTGCTAATGTACACAATTTGGACAAATAAATTGGGACACACCCATTTATTACACCTAATTATTTAATTCAGTTTTAATTCCATGTTATGAGCACAGGTGTTTTTTTTCAAGCATTTTAGACAAATGTGTCCAACTTTGTGAAAACAGTTGAGGAAAGGCAATTTTTTGTTTACTGCACAAACAAAGCCCATAGAGTTGTGTGAGTTGGCTTGACCTCTACCTTATTGCTTTAACTAGATGTGAAAACACCAGCTCATTTATTGCAGTGCCGTTTGGGTTAGTCATTCTCTTAATTTCCAGGAATTTACAGGAAACTAAATACAGGATATTGGTGGCTTAACATTCGTAGGTCCCTTATTATGAGAACAAAATCAAAACTAAAACCATAGTTTATTCTTCACAATTGCTTTGACTCGACTCCTTAGGGGTTCAGGTAATTAGGTAAAACTGCTTCAAAATGATGCACTTTAAAACAAAACGCTATGTTAATCAGTAAATTAGAGAGTTAAAATTGTTCCCAGCCGGTCAGCAATGAAGTTTTTAAAAATGAAAGCAGCACCTGTTGGTGCTAGGAATAGGACCAATGTCTTCTTTCCCCTGCATTTGCATTTTATTTATTTATTTGGGCAATTTAATTGTTTTTTAGGCAACAGGGATCAGTAATATTGGAAATATTGGATCATGTGTATTTTGAGCATGTAATAAAAAATCTGACATGAGTTACGAGGCCATTTATAACCAAGGTTTATATTTGATTTATGGATCATAGAGTGTCGATGGGCAACTGATGCACAGTGGAGTAATATGATCAGTCTTGGACTTTTTTTTGGTTGGTAAGCAATCTTTAAAATTCTACATCAGCTAAAGTTTATTTAAAGTAACTGGAAGGCAGCCAGCATATAAATCATAATAGCAGGTAAATCTAAAAGATTATAAAACATTTTAACAGATACAGTTGTAGAATTATTTTGCCTGTTGTACACCACCTGGCGGCACGGTGGTTTAGTGGTTAGCACGTTTGCCTCTCAGCGCTAGGGATTCCCGGTTCGAATCCCCATCTGGGTGGAGTTTGCTTGTTCTCCCTGTGTCTGCGTGGGTTTCCTCCGGGTTCTCCGGTTTCCTCCCACAGTCCAAAAACATGGATCAAGTCAATTGAGTTCTCCAAATTGCCCCATATAGAGTGTGTCTGTGTGAGTAAGTGTGTTCCCAGCGATGGATTGGCGCCCTGTCCTGGGTGTATCTGCCCAGCGCCCGAGACATTCTCCCCTGGATGGGCATGGGGAACCCCACCACGACCCTAATAGAGGATAAAGCAGGAGATAATGGATGGATGGAAATCAGGTTTGCTATATAGCAAACACAACTGCAATGAATGAATGTACACCACCTTACCTCACTGCAGTAAAATCTGAGAATTTCCTTTAGACATACTTATCTTATGTGTCTGATTAGGTTTAGAAGAAGGGAGTAAAAGAAAAAAACATCTTATAAAGCAATAAAGTTTTTTTCTCATAACTCATCTACACAATCATGATAAAGCAATTTTAGTTTCATCGTGGGAAGTAAACATTATGGATTACACATTACAGGAACTGAAAATCAAAATATCTGGTGGTTTATAAAGAATAGACTTAAGAATTCATTCATTCATTATCTCCCGCTTTATCCTCTATTAGGGTCGCGGTGGGGTTCCCCATGCCCATCCAGGGGAGAATGTCTCGGGCGCTGGGCAGATAGACCCAGGACAGGGCGCCAATCCATCGCTGGGCACACACTCACTCACACACACACACTCTATATGAGGCAATTTGGAGAATTCAATTGACTTGATCCATGTTTTTGGACTGTGGGAGGAAACCGGAGAACCAGGAGGAAACCCACGCCCCAGACTTAAGAATCTCGCCCTAAATCACCAATAATAAGCTGTGAAAGAAACTACATTCACAAATGTTGTATTCCAAATAAGTACAATCAAAACAAAACTAAAGTGTAATTGTCCAGAGGCACTCCAAAAGCCAAGGCAACTGACAAGAACCAACACAAATCTCTCAAATATATCTATATTAAACCAAAAGAAAATTAAACACAAAGAACTAATCGCAATGAAAGCACCCAACACTCCAGTTTAGGCACTGCTCCATAAAAAAAAGTCCACCTAGGGACCAGGAGATTCAAAAAGACAGAGAGGGGGCAAAAAAACGAGACGAACAGAAACATAATACTGGTAAAAAAAAATAAAAAAAAAAGTTAACTTGAGCAGGCATAATATTGTCTGCCAATAAAACCACTTTGGAGGTAAAGGGACCACGTCATGACCTGGTACAGAGTAGCTTACTGAAGGGGATTAGGAATAAAAGAATAAAGGGAGAAGATCTAAGTTAAAAAAAAACACATGAAAAAAAGAAAGTGATTTTGTTAGCACAATAACAATTTTGTTTCATGGGTATCGATCATATTAATTTACAGAATGTGAAAGCGGCATGAACAATGTATCACATTCCCTTCCTTTTTATCACTTCAATATTGTATATAAAATATAATGATTTATTTGTAATTAAGTGTCATTCATTCATTCATTCATTATCTTCCGCTTTATCCTGTATTAGGGTCGCGGGGGGGTTCCCCATGCCCATCCAGGGGAGAACGTTTCGGGCGCTGGGCAGATACACCCAGGACAGGGCGCCAATCTATCACTGGGCACACACTCACACACACAGACACACTATGGGGCAATTTGCAGAACTCAATTAACTTCAGTTTGGACAGTGGGAGAAAACTGGAGAACCCGGAGGAAACCCACGTAGACACGGCGAGAACATGGAAACTCCACCTAGGTTGGGATACGAACCGGGAATCCCTTGCGCTGAGAGGCGAACGTGCTAACCACTAAGCCACCGTGCCGCCCTTGTAATTGAGTGTATGCCTTTTAAAGATTACCACATGTTGTAGTAATCAGTTTGCAGTTTCAGATCAGCAGTGTTTGAACATTAACATGCCTCACATTAAAAATAGGGCCGCGGCAATAATCAGTTTCCTACATGACTAAATTGGCTAAATTGTTGCGTCTGTAAATGATCATTAATTATCATTAATGACACACTCCTTATAACAAAATCAATGTGATTAACCTTCTCACAGAA
>JAFMOD010000981.1:452420-469279 GCA_019802435.1 Corydoras maculifer
CGCTGAGAGGCGAACGT
Source organism: Corydoras maculifer (assembly GCA_019802435.1). NCBI lineage: Eukaryota > Metazoa > Chordata > Actinopteri > Siluriformes > Callichthyidae > Corydoras > Corydoras maculifer. Next base: position 452,438 of record JAFMOD010000981.1, read on the forward strand.
GCTAACCACTAAGCCACCGTGCCGCCTACTGTGTGTTATACATATTTAATTTAAAAAAATTAAAAATGTAAAATATATTGCAGACAATATACATTTAGCGGCTCGGTGGCTTGGTGGTTTGCACGTTCTCCTCTCAGCGCTAGGGATTCCCGGTTCAAATCCCAATCTGGGTGGAGTTTCCATGTTCTTCCCGTGTCTGTGTGGGTTTACTCAGGGTTCTCCAGTTTCCTCCCACAGTCCAAAAACATGGACCAAGGTAAATTATTCATTCCTTTAATTATCTTCTGCTTTATCCTCCACTAGGGTCTCGGGGGGGTAAGGGGGTTCCCCATGCCAATCCAGGGGACAACGTTTCAGGAGTTGGGCAGATACACCCAGGACGGGCGCCAATCTATCACTGGACACACACTCACTCACACAAACACACTTTATTTGGGGTCATTTGAAGTCAATTGACTTGATCCATGTTTTTGAACTGTTGGAGGAAACCGGAGAACCCGGAGGAAACCCACGGGGAGAACATGGAAACTCCACCCGGATGGGGATTCGAACCGGGAATCCCTAGTGCTGAGAGGAGAACATGCTAACTACTAAGCCACTGTGCCGCCCCCCAAGGTAAATGAATTGCTCCAAATTACCCCATATAGTGTGTGTGTGTGTGTGAGTGTGTGTGTGCCCAGTGATAGATTGGTGTCCTGTCCTGGGGTATCTACCCAGCACCTGAAACGTTCTCCTCTGGATGGGACAAGGGGCCCTAGTAGATGATAAAGGGAAAGATATTGGATGTAAAATATATGTATATATATGGTAAAACATTAATGAACTTTCTGTTTCAGTGAACTTATTGACATATTGCTTACTGTTTAAATGCAGAACAGCGTTAACTGGAGCAAATACTGCCCCCTCGTGTTGAACATGTAAGTTTTTTTCCAGAGTTTGGCATTTTGGCGATTAAAGGCTGGATTACGTAACGCGAACGCGCAAGCTCGGGGTTCCAGCTGTTGCGTGTGCGCGCATGGGCTCAGAGGGGGGCGGGTCCCCCTGAGCTTCCTGCCAATCAGCGACGTGACGACGAAGATACGCAGGTAAAGAAACAGCAGACAGAAGTGGAGGTTAAAGCACCAGGACGTCAGGCAACGTTTCCCAGGTGAGAAAATGTTCTGTAAATGTTCTGTAAATGTTCTTTTAGACTTTTTAAACGTGTGTTGTGGTGAGACTCGTTAGAAAGATATGTTTACTTAACTCCCAGGGGAAAAATAGTTTATAGCCTTCAATACTAAGTGTGTTAATGTGGTATTTTGGTGTATTTACATTTACATTTACATTTACATTTAGTCATTTAACAGAGGCTTTTATCCAAAGCGACTTACAAGGTGAGCACAGGGTTCATCACAACATCCCTGGAGCAATGAGGGTTAAGGGTCTTGCTCAAGGACCCACACTGGTAACTTCAGTGGACCTGGGATTTGAACCTTCAGATTGATAGCCCAACACCATAACCACTGAGCTACCACACCCACTTTCAAATAATGTTTGTATTGATTTTTAACTTAAGAATTTTGTGAAGTTGAAATTTTACACTTGGAGCTGAAAGAACTTAGGTTTCTGGTTATTTGTTAATTGAGCCTTAATTAAGCATATTTGTGGGTTGAGAATGGGTGTTTATTAAATTTAATTTGGTTGTTTATTTTTGCAGTCTGAATAAAAATGTATGTTAAACTTAAATAATATATAAACTTTAGCAATATTAATTTGTTTGTCGGCGGCATGGTGGCTTAGTGGTTAGCACATTCGCCTCTCAGCGCTAGGGATTCCCGGTTCGATCCCCATCTGGGTGGAGTTTCAATGTTCTCCCTGTGTCCGTGTGGGTTTCCTCCGGGTTCCTCTATTAGGGTCGCGGGGGGGTTCCCCATGCCCATCCAGGGGAGAACGTTTCGGGCGCTGGGCAGATACACCCAGGACAGGGTGCCAATCCATTGCTGGGCACACACTCACACACACAGACACACTCTATTTGGGACAATTTTGAGAACTCAATTGACTTGATCCATGTTTTTGGACTGTGGAAAGAAACCGGAGAACCTGGAAGAAAACCTACGCAGACACGGTGAGAACATGGAAACTCCACCCAGATGGGGATACGAACCGGGAATCCCTAGTGCTGAAAGGAGAACATGCCAACCACTAAGCCACCGTGCCACCCACACAAATATTATTTTTATGGTAAATTAATTTTATAATAAATGTAGTTGTATGACCACTTTTAAAATGTAAATGTAAGGTGCTACACTGTGATTAGTGCTGACATGTGCTGATGTTTTATTACAATTACTTTGGCCACAGTTCTTTACTTTTGCTGTAAATAAGAGTTAACATTTATACTAATTTGGTCTTCAAGGTAACTATTTGTACTTGAGGGCCTTGAACGATATATTAGACAGTCCCATTACAGCCCCAAGTTACTAGCTTTGTACCTCTATAGGTATATAGATATGCTATTCTTCTAAGAGTGTATAGTGTATATAGGAAATTAAAGTTGCATGATTTGGGTTGTAAGACAGGAAAATGTGCACCAAACTGGCAAAAACCTGGTTGACCAATGTGTAGTAAAGGGAACAACTTGTACTATGTTTTAAGTATCCGTAAACAACAGCATTTAATGCATTTTTCATAAAAATATTCATTCAAAAGTTTTGTACAGAAAAAGACCATTAAGTTTGTTATTATTTGACATTATATTTAATTTTTTTTAAAATTTATGTTTAAAAATAGATAAACTTTGTTTTTTATTGCAGCACCCACACCTGTCTTGCTGGGCAAGTTTTGTGTTTCTATGTGTGCCTCTTTTATTGTTAATCCCTCTCAGAATGCAAAATGTGGTACTGCTGTAGTGACATACCACAAAACATGCATATGTTGACACAAAAAACATTTCATGTTTAGCTAAGAATTTCTTGCACATAATAATTACTGGTTTGTGAGTTATACTGTTTTCATTTGTGTTTAATTACATAACTGCAGTGCTGTTATGTAACTTTTCCCAAACCACAAATTTGCCTAAACTATTTATATAAAGTTCCAACCAATGTGATGATTTGGTCAGACATGAATGTATATGTGCCACACAAGACTATCTGGTTATTAATGTGCATGTGTAATAGTATAAGATAATTAACTGTACATATTTATTATTTGATTTGTCTTTGCATGCATTTCTAGCACGTAGTTATTAGTGTTAGTGATAAAAAAAACAAAATCAAAAAAATTGGCTGGTTAAGCTGGTTAATGAAGTCCATGTGTAGCTGACAGTCAGTACTGCATGTGTGGGGGATGGTCTCTGTATTTGTTGTGATCTTAGCGTTAAAGGTACATCATGTTCTTTTCAAAATATTTTTATTTTTAGGGTTTTCCACAAAAGTCTGGTTTGAACAAAATTTTGAAGAAAGAAATTGACATCTGTTTAACTGGGATGATATAAACAGGTTTAAATAAAACATAGGTAATGAAAAGTTTTTCTATTAATTGTTTTTGGATCCACTGTAGGATCTTTGCATGATTCTTAATTTTTCTATTTATCATAATGCGGTTTGATCAGCACTGGCTTTTGTTTGGAATTTGAGTGTACAGCAGAAGCTGGAGGGAACACACATATTGAGCTACTTTTTCACTGTGGGGTGTGCAGACTTGGAGTGAGTACATAACTTTTAGAGAATTTACCCACCCTTACATAGCCACACTTGTTTTTCTGCTTCACCTGTGATATGGTCTGACAGTGGAGCTATTGACTTTAGCAGTGTTGATTCATGAACTTAACATTCATTCCTTTGTACTTTTGCTGCACACCCTCCTAAATCTAGCGTGTGAAAATGATCTAATTGTACCACCGATAAACATTGTATGGTTTTAAAAGGGCTAATAGAATTTACCTCAAACTCACATAAGTAAGAGCTTCTGACTTATATATGTATATATGTTTGCAATGTTTCAAGATTATGTACTCCAATGTGCTCCTCTTCAAAGCATCAGCAAACCTCTTTATTCTGTTTGTTTAGAAACGATCATTTATATTTTTGGTTGGGTGTACACTACATATCTATGCATATCTTAACTGTGTATCAAAAAGAGCACCACCAAGGGATCAATTCTTGCGAGCACTTACCACTTTGTGCAAAAGTTTATTAAATTTATTAAACAAAAGTTTTCAAAAATATTACAAAAGCAATAATAGTATAATAAATATTATAACATCTTTTTTTTAATATTAAAAAGATTTTATGGCAGCCACTTTATTAGTTACATTTCCTTTATTATGTATTTTATTAGTCCCATTTAGTATATAGATTCATTGTATAGTTCTACAATTCCAGACTCTAGTCTCTCTGTTTGAATAATTTGTTGCTCCTCTTTACTATGTTTCTTCATGGTAATTAACACTAATACATCACCACAAAATAGGTGTCTCACTCCATGCACTCCCTATTAATAATGTGGTGGTGGTTCATTTGTTTGTCTTGTGCTGGTACGAGTGGGTCAGACATAGCAGTGCTGCCAAGGATTATTAAGTAACAATTGTTTATTTGGTGCTGAACATTTAGTATTAGCCATCCCTTAATCCATAATCAGTGCTTACTTGAGGCCCAGTTACATAGAGACTATTATAAAAGAGAGCAAATGAGAATAACGAGCTATCTATACAGATGGACTAAGGTCTGCAATTGTAGAACTACCAAGTAAATCTCTATGGTAAGTGGAGCTGATGAATTGCATAATTAGCGTGGAAACAAACGGCTGTATCTAATAAAGTGGCCAGTGAGTGTATATTTAGTGCTGTATTAAAGGGTGGTTGGAAATGCACTCCTCCCTGAACAGAGAATAACCAGTTTTTTGTATGAGAGGCAAGTCTTGTTGAATATGTGCTCATGCAACCAGAATGCCTGGAGGCTTATAATAAAAATATTTTAGCATGACACCGTTTTTTCCCCATTAAAGCGGCTTATTTTAAAGCTCTTGCAGTGCTTTGCCAGATCAGATCTGTGTCTTTTCACAGCTATTTTTTGTATGTTTACACATGATTTTTTTTCAGTATTACGTCTTGTTTTATTTCAGGTAAATTTTTAACACAAGTACATACTTGTACTAAAATGTGCCTTTAGGTAATCCCTGGCTACATGTCTGCTGTTGGCCAATCAGCAAATTGCTTATCACAATTCATTTTATTCTCATTTATGCATGGGTTTTTGTATCATGCATATAATGCATAGGCATGAAACCATTTAAAACCTCTTTTTTCATTAAAAACACTTTTACCCAGCAGCAGTAATTTGCTGTGGATTTATTTTTATTTTTTGTTTAAATCAAAATAATACATTCTATAGCATGTTTGCCATGTGCACTGGTGCCATGTGTAATAAGTTTGCATTCTTTTTTTCTCAGAATGGAATCCTATCCGGTGGATAGATTGACCGATGTCGGTCCTGAACTCTTTGAACAATCAGCAAATGATTACCTGACTAAACTGTGCAACAATAATCCTGATGCACTTGAATGCATTAATATCCCTGGATTCAACACAGTAAGAATGGACTTGTGTCTTCATGATGTTTAATGTTTTTCCTTTATAATTTGCTAATTTGCTAAAAAATTTACTATATTTGCCTGTTTTGTCTGGTACAGTCATACGTTAACCTCATTAATGTGGGTTTTGTTCCAATCTATGGAGTGAACATTAAACTAAAGATTCTTGCAATATTTTCCTCAGATGATTATCTTAAAGGTAATATACATTTATAAACCTAAACATGCTTTGCTTTACTTTTACTTAATACAACCATTGCATGTGTGGGATTTTTGAATGAGTGGTACAAATATGGTAAAAACAAACTGCCCTTGGTTCTAGCTATTGGACTGTACCTGCTTGGTCAATGGTGGCCAGCTGAAGATGTTCTTAAAACTACAGACCCAACACGGACTGGATTGCTTACGGTAACTGTGTAAATGAGCTTTTTTAGTTTTGTAAGATATATTACTTTTGTATGTTTGTTAAATTATACTCATTTCACTGCCAAGATAATGACACTTATCAAGCACCATATTGGCAACATCTATACTCCTGATATTCTTGCCATTATTTAAATTTAGGTGATGTTCACATTGACCACCCAGAACAAGGAAAAATACTACATTTTAGGAATAGTGTGAATGGCATACAAAAGAATTTTTCTTTTACTTGCAGGTTAAAACAATTGGAGAGCGGATAGTTTTGTATGTGCTCAACAGAATCATATACAAATCTAAAGAGATGGACAAAGATGACTCCCGCTTTCTTTGTCATGGAGAGGATGAAGAAGCCAAAATCCTCTGGAAAGATGGCGAAGCCATTGGGTTTTATTCCGTGAAACCAGACGGTACGTTTAGTTTTTACAACCATGAAGAAGCATTGCGGTAAAGATAATGCTGACCATCATTGCCTCATTCTTTGCCATCAACAGAAAATGTGAGGCCGAGCTTCTCGACTCAGGGTTATCTTCCTGTCATGGAAACTATATTCATCAGAAAGCATCAGCGTGGTAAAGGTTATGGTCTTCAGATGTTAAAAGACTTTACTGACAGCTTCAGAAACAATAATGTGGGTTTAAAATGTCCACTTTCTCCTGCAATGTACAAAGGTATTGCTTTAGCATACAAATGTTTGATTACAGTTCTTTTTTTCAGTTTACTGATTTTATTAATCATTCCCAATTTACTTTTTATAGTCTGTAAAAAGTACCTCAGTGTTAATCCAATGGACAGTAAATTGCTGTGGGAAGTGAAGAATGTTGGAGGATTGTTTAATCGAACCTCAGTAGCAAGAAAGCTACAAAAAATGGAGATAAAAGGTAACAATGAAGTTTTTTATGTTAGACATATGAAAGCAGTTGCTCATTTTGCTTAAAGTTACAGTTTCCTAATAGGTAATAACCACGAGCAAGTTGTATGCAAATTGACATTTGACACAGAAAGCACTAGTGTACCAATGGAAGAAGAGGTGACCCACATAGAGGAGACAATGGAGTACACTGAAGTTGTGGTAACTTCTTGAAATTTTATATTGGATGATTTATTACAGCATTAACTGATTTTGAATTAGTTACACATTTTTATTATTAATATTGTTAAATATTGTTAATTATTATTGGATTTGCAGGAGGAGGTATTTCTGGTTAAAAATAGAAAAAGCAAGTATATGTGTCTATTATTATTATTATTATTATTATTATTATTATTATTATTATTATTATTATTATTATTATAAGGCATATTTTATTATTTGGTTGTTACTATGCTTGCATAAATAAATCTGTCATCATAGAGCCAAAGAACACAACAGTTGGTAGATGTGGTCATTTAAAACGCAAAAAGCTTGAAGAAGATACGGTAGTGATGACCAAGAAAGCCATTAGGTGACTGTGTACCATTTATATTAATATAAAATTAAAATATATATGTATATATTGACATAAAACTATTTATAATTTACATTGTGTTTTATGCAGGATGGAGGATGTTGCACAAAGTATTCAATCTTCATCAGGTGACCATTTAGCTGAACATGACAAGAGTTCTCTAAATGTTAACACAGCTGTAATAAAGGTATAAATATTGTTTAGTCTGATTGGTCTCTCACTAATAAGCTTATTAATTATTTAATCAGAGTGATGTTGTCATCTTTGCTGTTACAATTAAATGTGTATTTTAAAGCAGTGGATAATTGCATGTTTATTTTTTACAGGACACAGCTGCCACAATAATGCACAGGACAAGCACATCAGTGGTCAATCAGGATCATGGCATAGATCAAAATGAAATGACTCCCGAGTGTGTGCTGGAGGTTCTAACCACCTCTACAACACAATTACATACAGTTATTCCAGAAGCTTTAAATAATGAACAGATGGTCAAAATAACTCCAACAATTGAAGTTGAGAACTTAAAGGGTGTTGAGACACAAATTATGAAATCCTTTAAAACCAAAGCGCATTCATCAGAAGATGTTCAGGTTTTGGAATTTCAGCAAGTAGATGAGATGGAGATTGTTAAGATGACCTCAGCAACTGAAGATGTTAAAGATAAAATTTTGGATAGTAATGGCTTGGTTGTTAAGGAAAGCAGTAAGGAGCCATTTAAGGAAAACACACAAACAGTCATGGTTGAAACCATCAATAATGTTCAACAGGTTGATGATGTGTTGGTAAAAGAAATTGTTGAAAGCTCTACAAAATCTGCAAGAGAATGCTTCAAACTTGGGTCCCCTGCATTACAGCAGCGAAGTACCACACCTCTTACACAAACAAAATCCGTAAAACGACATAAGAAGGCTGAAAATAAAGATGTTAGTGAAACAAACATATTAACATCAGAGGATCAACGGGAATTACAGCATGAGCTAATTAAATCATCTGGCACTGATCAGGACAGAGACAAGTGTAAAGATGGAGGACCTTCAAAGACAGAATCACAGGTTGAATCAAGTGTAAAAGAAAATGCTAAAGAATTTCAGACTGGTGAAGATATTACAGAATTTATTTTAGATCACACCAATGACATTATGAAAGATATTGAACGCCCAAAGTCACTGGCTGCAGGTGAAGAGGGACTGATTGAGGTCCAGGAGGAGGAACATGTAAAAGAGATAACGAGTGTTGAGTGTACAGCTGAGCCATCAAGTCAAAATACTGAAAAAGAAAAATCAGATTATGAAAGTGACAAGAGACAGACTAAAATCACAAAGGAAACATCTGACCTTAAAAGTTTTAAATATGTTACCACACCAAGATGTTCAAGAAGCGTCAGAGATCATACAGTCATAAATGAACCATCACCAAGATCATTAAAATATGCCAGTTCCACATCACAACCAAGACACACAAGAAGAACTAAAGTTACTGTGGCACAACAACAAATAAATGAGCATTGTGATCATACAGAAACAATTACAATAGACACAGGAATTACAATTAAAGAGAAGACTGGGTCCGATTTGGTCAATACTGTAGCCCAAGAGGCTTCAAACATCCATATTGAAGAAGAATGTGGTACAGATGCAACAAATAAGACAGCTGCTGATACCTACATGAGTGGAAATACAACAATTGCAGACAGTGATCGAACAGACCAGAATGATGTGGAACAGACAAATGTTCAACCAGTATTAACTGAACCAGAACAGCCTTTGGAAATGACAGAAAATGTGGCGAAGACTGTGTTTACGGACACAAATGAGAATTCTATCATTGGGACAGAAGATGAATCTCAGGATGACACAATGGAAATGGAGGAGGAAGCAAATAATACCACTATTTTTCAGAACCTAGAAGGAGATGCAATGAATGTTGTTGCTCAGTCAGATCAAATTGTTGAAGAGAAAGTAGATATTCCATATGAGGAAACCACAAATGAGGTAACATATTTAACCCCTGTAAAATGTTCCAGGGATCAACATACAGAGAGTGAAGTGAACAAAAGAGTTCTTAGAAGTTCAACAAAACAAGTTAAGGCCACATTTACGCAAATGTCTCTAAAACAAAGCAAAGCCAAAAAGAAGCAAACAAAACGAAAACAGTTGACTCAGCATGAAGTTGAGCTAAAGAAAAAACTTGTTGAAACACCAGCTGTGGTTGTGACAGGGGAGAAAGTTGGCATCACTACCGAATGGCAAAATGACAGTTTGCCTGCAGCTTTAAAAGACACTGTTGAGAAAGAAATAATTGAGGACAAGGGAACAGCACATTCACATTACATGGAAGTGGAGAACAAGATGGAAGACCAGGCTACAATGAGTGAAATTCAAGGAAAGGGTGAAGAACACTTGTCAGAGCCAAATAAAAACCTGAAGGTGAAACCAGTTTCAGAAGCTGATCAGACCAAAGAGGAAACCACCTCGACTTTAAGACCGCAAAATACTTCTGTGTTGCATGTGGAATTCACCAAAGATTGTTTTACTGTTGTGGATAACAGTGCAAGTGTAAATGTAGTATTCCAGTGTCAGGATGAAATACATCAAATGGAGAAGATTTCAACTATTACAGATAACACTGAAGGTAGGAAAGAGAACGAAACTGAATTGGAACAAACAAAATCTCAGCCAGATCAAGATGAAGAAGAGCCACCAGTTGAGGTTTATGAGGAGGACTCAAGCACATCAGTAGAGTGTGTTAACACTTTAAGGCGCTTAAGAAAGTCAAAAAATACTGCTGAAACTGAATTAATAAAATCACCAAAGCAAAGGATCGGTAGACAAACCAAAGTTATTGTGCAACAGACTTCTGAAGAAGTGCTATACGAACCTGAAAATGAAGAAGAAACATTAGACGTGATGGCTCAAGACATGGAGTCACTATCTGCAAATAATACAACTGATCCAGTCATTGAAATTGCACTGGGAGAGAAATGTCCAGTCTTAGAAAAAGGTTCTAAAGATAAAATGCAAGAGGAGTCCATTATAGAACACGAGGAGAGTCAAACTGAAGAGGCCGCAGAAAGAGAACACATAGAAGAAGCAGAATCAGCATTAAAATTGCACAATGCTTCAGTTGTGCTTGTGGATTTAAAAAAATCAGATTACTATAAAGATGTTGAGAATACACAACATATGCAAGACCCACTTACAGAACTGGATTATCCAGAAGATGATAACAAGATGTTAAGAGACAATGAATCTGTGAATGAAGAAGTATCATTGACTGAAGGCACAGAACATTTAGAGCTAATTAAAAGCTTAGAGAGTAAAAATGTTAAACATAACGAAGATGTGGCTATTTTACGAATCAATTCCCAAGAACAAGAGAAAGACAGGGAAGCTGGTACTAGCACTTTAGGAAATGTGATAGACCAGTCCTTGTCACAAGCAGTGGAAGAAGTGAGGAACCTCCCAGAACCCAGTCTAGATGAGCAGGAAGAAGAGATTTTGGATGGAGAAGAGGCAACAGTAATCATAAAACAACTCAGACGAAGAACTATAATAGTACAATCTCCTCTGCGAAGGAAATCAATGGGTCTTAGCGCAAAAGTAGTGAAGCTCCAGAATGGGAAAAAAGAACACATGACTAAAACACTGAAAGATAGTGAAGAGACCTGTGCAAGTGTAAAGGAAAAGGAAAATACTGAAATACATCCAAAAGGTGTTGAAAGAGATGATGGACATGTGATGTTTAATGTGCTGCAAAGTCAATCAGATCAGCATCAAGGAAACATTGAGGTCATTCATCATCTTGTGGAAGAAAATGTTGAGGAAGCTGCTGAAACTACAATAAATGTTGAAGCAGGTAGGGATGTTCTAGTAGAGAGTGAAAATCTTGGAGAAGACTGTTTGAAGGATGAAGAATGGAACCAAAAGAGAGATGAAATCAGGTCAAACTCTGTGAAAGGTCCTCTGGTCAGTACGTTTGAGGAGAAATCATTCACACGAGCATCTAGCACAGAAAGAGGGCTTGTTCAGACACAAAAGCACAGAGTTCATAAAAAAATAAACCTGAAAAAGCGAACAGCTACTCAACTCCACACTAAACAGAAATCTAAACGATTGAGTGAATATGATGACAATATGACAAATACTGGAAATCCTGTAACTGTAACAGAACCAGTATTAGAAGTTTCTGCTATGACATCATCAGCTGAAAATGATACTGCAGATGAGTGTGCAAACCCAGAAATCACTGACAGTGAGAAAACTTGGGAGCAAGAAGAAACATGTGGAAAAACTAATTCCAGTTCAGTTTGTGCAATGGAACAGAGTCTATGTGAGCAGGAACAACGGTCCGAGTTTATAAATGTGTCCAGGGAGGAAGAGAATGCAAACAACAATGTAGGGAATTCAGCAGAATCAGCTGAGACTTGTGTAGCAGTTAATGAAAGTTTTATCCTACAATTGGATGAAGAGCTTCATTATATTGATCAAGACCAGGAAGGAGACTGTGAACAAGCCTTCACAAAAGAGGAAGACAAGCAAAATGTGAAGACCGTTCAAATGTCACCTGAACAAAGATCAGCACAGCTACAGCTGTTTCGGGACAGCGCTGGTACAACAGAAGTTCCATTAAAGACAGTGACAGTAATAAAGGTTTCTGATGCAGACAAGGACACGCCACAAAAAACCCCCCCAAAAAACGTAAAACTTCGTAGGTCGAAGCGTCTTGAAAGGCAGTGAATTCTACAATGAAATTTAAACTAATTTTCACAATGCATGTTTGACAAAGTTTAATAATGTCGAAAGGTTGAAAATAAAGTTGAATGTTTTTGTCTTAGACACTGTACCTGCCTAAGGGCTTACTATACTCATTGCAAACATCTAATATCTAGGTAGCTATTTGCAAAAGAGCATTGGCTTTCTTTGTAACAGATATATTTTCGGAAGTCTTTCTCTTCCTGACCAGGTATTTTGACTTCATTCCCAACTGTCAACTTTATTAAACTATTTTTTTTTAATGTGGCATTATTATTACTCTCAAATATGTGTTATTGGGATTAGGGAATATTAGGGATATTGCCAATGTTCTTAATACTATTTTTTTAAATTTTATTTTAACATTTTTACTTTACTGTCGAAATTCACTTAATTGGGATTTTATTTTTATGGTCGTTTAAGATTGTACACAATAAAGACACTATATTTACTAATAATATTGTTATCTCATGTTTTTAAAAAAATGTCTTCTCTAAAATTGTATATTCGTCTTTGTCTTTATATTTTATTTTTAAAAAATCGCTTAAATAAGTATAAAATATTTTGCACATTTGTACCTACATTGGCGGCACGGTGGCTTAGGGGTTAGCATGTTCTCCTCTCAGCACTAGGGATTCCCGGTTCAAATCCCCATCTGGGTGAAGTTTCCATGTTCTCCCCGTGTCCGCGTGGGTTTCCTCCCACAGTCCAAAAACATGGATCAAGTCAATTGATTTCTCCAAATTGCCCCATATAGAGTGTGTATGTGTGAGTGAGTGTGTGCCCAGTGATAGGTTGGCGCCCTGTCCTGGGTGTATCTGCCCAGCGCCTGAAACGTTCTCCTCTGGATGGGCATGGGGAACACCACCGCGACCCTAATAGAGGATAAAGGTGGAAGATAATGAATGAATGAATGAATGTACCTACATGAGGAATTCTATTTAGTACCAGGACATTTGATCTAAATATCTGATTGCTTCTGGCTGAAGATTAAAACTTGACCGAGCTACTATCTACTTAAGAAGGTAACAATTGGTATGTTTTTTAATTCCTCCTTTAAAAATCCAACACGATCAGGTGTACCCAAACTTTTTAATAGCATTAGAGATAACAGCACACTTGAGACATGAGTTTTTCTTATATTTTTAGGTAAACATTTTTTTATATTTAGACATGCAACAAATGAGTTAAAAATTTTTTTTAACTGCTTTGTTGATTTAAACATTTTGCTCTGGGTATTTTGCTGTTTGCTACATGGGATTTTAACATAATTTATTTTGTCATATTAAACAAAATATTCTTATGTCTTTTGACCTCGACGTTTTCTTTTTCATCATCTGTAGTTAATGTGTCGTTTGAGACTTTTATTTTGAAACTTAAAGCACAAGCAACGAAGGTGCTACTATTTACCGGATTGTTTTTGCTATTTTAATTCATTTGAATTGTTTCTGCAACAAAAATAGTTGCAGTCGCTTAAAGAACCGATATTTCATTATTTTTCGGTATTTTAAAACAATTTTGAAATGAAATGAGAGCGCGTATCCTTTATTAGCGGTGCAGCAGATATGTTGTGACGAATTAAAAACACAAGGTGAGAATCTTTAGACAGATTTAAACACGAGGAATGAGGCATGCAAATAACTAACAACGCTTTTATTTTAGTTTAATAAGACACGGTGGCTTAGTGGTTAGCATGTTCTCATCTCAGCACTAGGGATTCGGTTCGAATCCCCATCTGGGTGGAGTTTCCATGTTCTCCCCGTGTCCGTGTGGGGTTCCTTGGGTTCTCCGGTTTCCTCCCACAGTCCAAAAACATGGATCAAGTCAATTGAGTTCTCCAAATTGCCCCATATAGAGTGTGTCTGTGTGTGAGTGTGTGCCCAGCAATAGATTGGCGCCCTGTCCTGGGTGTATCTGCCCAGCGCCCAAAACGTTCTCCCCTGGATGGGCATGGGGAACCCCCCCGCAACCCTAATAGAGGATAAAGCTGGAAGATAATGAATCAATCAACCAATCAATCAACCTAATTACATACACTGCCTCTCTGTTCTCTATTGGTCAGGATCTTCACAGAACAGGTATCATTTGGGTGGTGGATTGTTTATTGTCAGTTCTGCAGTGACACTGAGGTGGTGAGGGGGTTTTAATGCAGCAGTTTAACACCTCAGTGACACTGCTGTGATAGGAATAATGCACCAACCAAATAATACCTGCTCTGTGATGGTACTATTGGGGTTCTGACCATTAGAGAACAGAGTAAACAGGACATACAGGCTGTGTGATAAGTGAGAGTCTGCCCAGTGATAGATTGGCGCCCTGTCCTGGGTCTATCTGCCCAGCGCCCGAAACGTTCTCCTCTGGATGGGCATGAGGGAACCCCCCCCCCCCCACGACCCTAATAGAGGATAAAGCAGAAGATAATGTATGAATAAATGAGACATTTGTAATGTGAAAGGGTTTTTGTCTGATAAGAAACCAGCGGTATGTTATTGGTGAGTGTTTGTACTTAATGAAACTCAGTTAGGAACAATGCAAGCCGTCAAACTCCCTCTGACTGTAAAACTGGAGGTGGATGTTCTGTTGGTGGTGGTCACAGCCTTCAGCTTTCTGACTCGAATATGTGGCATCCAGTTTCCCAGAGCTGTTGTGTGAGTATGTGAATACGGTTTTGTGGATTTGGTGGATTTGTTTACAGATCTCATACTGATTTTTGTGCTGCAGATTTGATGAAGTTTACTATGGACAGTTTGTGTCCTTATACATGAAGAGGGTGTTTTTTATCGATGAGAGTGGACCACCGCTGGGGCATATGATTTTGGCTTTAGGAGGTAAGAATACATCCATCCATCCATCCATCATCTTCCGATTTCCCCATGCCCATCCAGGGGAGAACGTTTTGGGCGCTGGGCAGATACACCCAGGACTGCCCAATCTATCAGCGCCAATCTATCGCTGGGCACACACTCACTCACACAAACACACTCTATATGGGGCAATTTGGAGAATTCACTTGACCTGGATCCATGTTTTTGGACTGTGGGAGAAAATTTTCACATTGTCCATATCAGTTCAACTTACCGTAAAGTGGACCTTTTAGTGATGTCAGTCTAAACTTACTGAACTTAAATGTAATGTCATAGTTCAAATATGCCTCATTAACCCTAATACTTTTTCAGCCTACTTAGGGGGCTTTGATGGAAATTTTATTTGGAACAGAATCGGAGCAGGTTAGTAATAAACATATTTTTTACTTTTGGTTTGGCTTTGGTTGAAATGTATACTGTATATTGAAGGTTTGATTCTTAAAACTCTGAAAAGGTCTTATAAAAATGTAAGCAGTATTTTGAGCCTTAAACTTCAAACCACTGATACGCTTAGATTTAATTAACGTGGCTTTTCACTGGTCATCATATGATTTTAAATTATCTGCCAATACTAATGCTAATATAAAGTTATTGTTTTGGTTTTATTCTATTTTTTGTTTTTAAAGAATATACTAGTAATGTTCCTGTATGGGCTCTTCGAATAATACCTGCCTTGGCTGGGTCACTTTCTGTGCCCCTTGGTTATCTCCTCTTGCTGGAACTCGGATATTCTCATCTTGCTGCACTCGGGGCTGCCATGCTGCTCATCATGGGTAAATCAAGCCTCTTTGCTTATCACAGTAACAAATTTACAAAGTACAATACATAGACAATCTTAAAACAATAATACTTCTCAATATTGTTTTCTGTAAATGCAACAAAAAGGCCAAAATGTCAGTACCTAATAGTATTATAGTAGTATTGATATATTTGAGGCGGCATGGTGGCTTAGTGTTTAGCATGTTCTCCTCTCAGCGCTAGGGATTCCTGGTTCGAATCCCAATCTGGGTGGAGTTTCCATGTTCTCCCTGTGTCCATGTGGGTTTCCTCCAGGTTCTCCGGTTTCCTCCCACAGTACAAAAACATGGATCAAGTCAATTGAGTTCTCCAAATTGCCCCATGTAGAGTGTGTATGTGTGCGTGTCTGTGTGAGTGAGTGTGTGCCCAGTGATAGATTGGCACCCTGTCCTGAGTGTATCTGCCCAGCGCCCGAAACCTTCTCCCGTGGATGGGCATGGGGAAACCCCTGTGACCCTAATATAGGATAAAGCGGAAGATAATGGATGGGTGATATATTTGACACTCACAATTTTCCAAATGCCAGATATTTTCAGATCAGCTATAATATATATATATATATATATATATATATATATATATATATATATATATATATATATATATATATATATATATATTGTTTCTTACAGAGAACTCGTTAATTGTGCAGTCCCGTCTCATGCTGCTGGAGTCAGTACTTATCTTTTTCATGCTGCTTGCAGTTGTGTCTTACCTGAAGTTCTACAATGCACACAGCAGGTCAGAATGAATACACTTTAAATTCGAAATCAATGGAAATCAAAATAATGACGATAAGCTTCTTTTTTTCAGTTCCTTAAGCAGATGGTTGTGGCTTTTTGCCTCTGGGGTCAGTTGTGCTTTAGCTGTGGGGTGAGTATCTGGTCACATGAAGTATTATACTTCTCATTTTTTACCCACAAGTTCCTGATTTGTTACTTCAAAGCAAATAAAATAATAACAAAAATAATAATAATAATAATT